>CAJHQP010011807.1:0-14105 GCA_905132765.1 Moricandia arvensis
CAAAACAAATTTGGTGTAAATTATAATGAAAAAAATTGGTGTAAATTATAATGAAAAAATTGTGTAAATTATAATGAAAAAATTGGTGTAAATTATAATGAAAAAATTGGTGTAAATTATAATGAAAAATTGGTGTAAATTATAATGAAAAAAAATTGGTGTAAATTATAATGAAAAAAATTGTTACAAAAAAAATATTATAATGACAACAGGAGTTTTACTGTGAAATTTCATTCAGACAACACAAATTTATGTAAATACTCATATCAGAGCTAGGCTGGTTCCATGAAATGGTAGCTTGATTGGTTAAACATATAAGATAATAACAATAATATCAAGGGAAAATTTGGTCCGTTAACCTATGTTTTCATTTTGGTGAGGAACAGGAGCGAGATGATGTCAAACTCTATGAGACGTGAGTATTTGATAGCGTTACAAGACCCCACCTGTGGTGGAAGGAAAAAACAACGTTAGTTGACTAATTAAGCAACAAGAAACAAAGGAGAGGGCATGAGATATGTAATCACGACGTACCATTGATTCAAGAAAGCACAAGTCCAGATGTATGACAGAAGAAAGAGATCTCATAAACTTGTCACTTACGTTATCCCATAAGTATATGACTCTGCAGCGTCTAGGCATGGCATATCCTCTAACAAGAAGTAGTCTCCCCTGTCGTCATATAGGTCCCAATTTATTAGCCCCGGGCAATCTATTACCAACGATCTATTGGCCTTATCATCATCCTCCTTCTGGCTCATATAAGTCGTATAAACTAAATTTTTGTAAGGAAGAAACTTTCACGGTAAAGTTCGTCAAATTGTTATCCCACGTCAGCCGCTTGAGAACTGGGGAACTTGATAAAAGATTAATAAGGGAGCCTTCGTCTTGTACACTACGTTTTTTTTTTTTTTGTGTGTAAATGTTAAGATTCATACCAAAGGCTTTTTCAGTTTTTTACAGAGATGTTGCAGTACAACTTATTTGGAGAAAACAACAAGGATAGACAAAGGGAGAGAAACACAGAGGGTAAAGGAGAAAAGCAGGAAGCAGGCTCTAGCTATAGGGATCGATGAACCAGAAGTAGAGCTGTAGGAGTGAACGAGCCTGACTTGGTTTTGCTGGACAGCTGAGAAGACGGTCACGAATGGCTCGGTCCATAGAGGCAAATACAGCCTCTTCAGACAAAGACACTCCTTTGAAGATGCGAGCGTTTCTTTCCTTCCACATGGTGTAGATAAAGACCTGCAATAAGAGCTTAAAGATAGTCGCAACGTCAGGAGAATGGTCGGCTTGAAGCCGAAGACAGAAAGCCACTGAAGAAGGAAAATCCGTTAAAGAGGAAACCAAGTGTCTCGATGAGAACATAGCCCATACACGAGCAGAGAAGGCGCATCGGAAGAAGATGTGGTCGTGTGTTTCGTCACCACTCTGGCATAAGACACAAGATGTAGGAACCGCCATTCCCCACGATGATAATCTGTCCCTAGTTGGAAGCCTTGCGAGCACAGCCATCCATAGAACAAACGAGCATCGCGGTATATGCTGATTAAACCAGACCAAACTACACCAAGGCACCACTGGAGAATGCTCTCTCAATATATTCCAAGTAACCTTAGAAGAAAACTTTGGAACAAAGTTGTCCGATGGACCTCTCCATAGAAACTTGTCTTCGTCCATTGAAGGAGAAGGAGGGCTCATAGTGGATAAGACAATGTGGAGTGTTTCCATTTCGTCTGATCTTGCTGATGGTATAGACCATAACCCTTCCGATGTAGCCTCCGCGACCGTTGACGAAGTAGGTAATCTTAGATCTCGAGTTCCAGTGGCACCAAACATTTGGTTAAGGGGACCCAAATCTGTCCAATAATCAAACCAAAACAGAGCTGTGTTCCCATTCCCAACTTGACACCGCATGAGGTCAATAAGCTTAGGTTTCAACTGAAGCATACTCCTAACAGAAGGAGAAAAGCGTTGAGCATCAGGGATTAACCATATACTCCGGTCGTTGAAAATATTTCGTTTAATCCATGCAACCCAAAGCGACCCCGAGTTGGTGAAGAAATTCCATAATCTCTTAAGTCTAAACACCATCTCAAACTCTTCTAGTTTTCGTATACCGAGACCACCTTCCAGCTTTGGTTTGCATATAGCTTCCCATGCAACTCTAGCACCGGCCGCTGAGTTTGTCTTGTTTTTCCATAGAAAAGCAGAGCATAGAGAGTCCACTTTATTATAAAAGCTCTTGGGCAGAACAAACACCGAACTCCAAAAATTTACCATTCCATAGACCACCGAAGTTAGAAGACTGACCTTTCCGGCAAAGGAGAGATACTTTGCTGTATAAGAGTGTAATTTTGAGGTAATCCGCTCTAAGAAAGGTTGGAGAGTGGCGAGGGTAATCTTTTTTGGATTCAAAGGTAATCCGAGGTATCTAGTCGGAAAAGTACCTCGTTGAAACCCCGATAGATCTCCACTGACCGCAGCCTGAATTTCATTGAAGCCACCAAAGAAGATTTCAGTCTTGTTCTCATTCATGTCCAGCCCACACCAGGATTTAAAATTGGACATTGTCTCCTTGATCCCTGCTATAGACTGCCTTGATCCATCAGAGAAAACCAGTAAATCATCTGCGAAAAGCAAATGTGTGATCTTTGGACTGAGGCATTGGGGGTGAAGTCTTATGGCACCTGAATCAGCTTTAATCTCCAACAATCGTGAAAGCGCCTCCATGACTATGATAAACAAGTATGGTGAGATCGAATCGCCCTGGCGAAGGCCTTTTTTCCCTGCAAAGAACCCCGCTAATTCTCCATTTACTACCACCGAGAAACGCGGTGAAGAAATACACTCTCTGACCCAAGTGATAAACAATGTCGGAAAGCCCTGAGCCTGTAGTATCTTCAGAACAAAGTCCCAACACACTGTATCAAAAGCCTTGCGGATATCCACCTTGAGCATACAACTTTTCAAACAATCCGATTTAGTGTAGTTCCGGATCAGATCCGACGCTAGTAGAACATTCTCACCCAGACTTCGCCCCTTTAAGAAAGCAGCTTGATTCGGACTGATGCACTGGAGAAGCACCGGTTTAAGTCGGTTGGCAATAATTTTCGAGATTATCTTGTACACCACGTTGCAGCAGCTAATGGGTCTGAAGTCACCAAGCTTACAAGCCTCTTGTTTCTTTGGGATAAGGGTGATCGCAGTAGTGTTCAGGTCTTTCAATAACCGGCCATTCCTAAAGAATTCTGACACAGCTGCCACAACGTCTTTACCTACAACATCCCATGAGGCACGAATGAACTCCACTGAATACCCGTCAGGTCCCGGGCTCTTCTCAAGGGGCATGGAGAATATAGTGGACTTGATCTCGCCCTCAAGAACCTCTTTTTGTAGAGCTGTACGTTGCATATCAGAGCAACGAAAGGTTAGCAAATCCTGAAGAGTCTCGAGAGAGACCGGAGATACTGGCAAATCAGTCTTACCCAAGATATCCTCAAAGTAACTAGCGGAATGAGCCTTGATGTCCACCGTTGAAGATATCATTTGGTCGTTCCCATCTCGCAGGAAATGAATATGGTTTCGGGCTAGACGCTGAGAGAATGTTTTGTGGTAAAAGGAGGTGTTCCTATCACCCAAGTCACCCCACCTGACTCTGGATCTTTGCCTATAGAACTTAGCCTCAGCAGTGAGTAACATATTCAACTTTTTCCTTTCTTGATGCTCCTGAACAGCTGTAATCCTATCTGGAGCCGTAAGAATAAGCCTTTGCAACACATCGACTCTAGCTGATTGCTCTTTGACGCGCTTAGAAATTCCGCTGAAGTGCCTTTTATTCAGATTTCGCATAACCCTTTTTAGGAGCTTCATGGTACGCACAAGGACAAACTGGGCAGAACCAGTAATGGTTTGACAATTCCACGCCTGGGCAACTGAGTCATGGTACTCCGGGTGATCAATGATGTGATGAAAGAATTTGAAAGGCTTCCTGACTCTCTGACTCGCTGACGGCATGTGGATGAAGCATGGAGCGTGGTCAGACTGACCCGGGTCGAGAAACTCAGCGTAAGCATCCGAGAAGGATGTACTCCAATCCTGATTTATAAACGCATGATCGATTTTCTTCGAAATTGGATTGTCATCCTGGTTGTTCCACCAAGTGTACGTCAACCCTTTTGATTGCAGTTCGAACAAGGCAGCCTCCTGCAACCCAAGGTTTAACTCATCCATTCCAGCGGAGTCGACCAACAAAGTCCCATAGGCCGAATGATTACTCAGCCTCAAAATCTGATTAAAATCCCCTAGACAAATCCAAGGGTGAGAATCCAGAGGTGTAGTACCATTGAGCAGCGCTAATTCCGCCCATAGAGCATTACGGTCCTCCAAGAGATTGGACGCATAACAGAACGTGACCGTGAAGGAGATATTTTCTGCCAATAAAAAAATTCCACAAGTTACTGATTGAGCTGAAGCCTTGTACACAAACACTGAAACCCTCGGGTCCCAAACCACCACAATCCTTCCTGATTCATGGTGCTCATAATTGCCAAAAAACTGCCATCCACGGGGAATCGCTGAAGAAATCCGATCTTTATTATTTTCCAAAATATGAGTTTCAATAAAAGCTCCAAAAAGCGGCCTATGGATATTAATCCAATCTTTGGTCATAGTGTGGCGTCTATCACTATTCAGCCCTCTTACATTCCACGCAAAAAACATACTGAAATATTTTAATGTTTGGTGACCTTGCGGCCACTCTTCCGGCGATTAACCAGAAGGAAAGGTTCCTCAACGGGTTTGTCGTCAAGATGAGCAAAATCCAGTGAAGAAGAAGTAGATGCCTGACTCGGATCCTTCACAGGTTGCGCATCCGAGACTTCCGATTCTTGAGTTCCTCCTTTGTCTATCAAAGAGACTCCATCAGTATGAGCTATATCAGTCCCAACCATGTTTGGGCTTGCCAGATCCTGACATTCAGAACCCAAGCAGTCTCCACTCTCGCGGGTCTCGACATTTAGAGTATTAGCACTAGGAGGTGTATCCTGCAAGACTCCCACATCAGGCTTGATAGCTTGAGAGCGACCTGATCTTGAAGTAGACCCTTGACGGGGACCAGAGTGTTTGTCCTCTATGGGAGGCTTTGAGCGAGATCTCCTTCTAGATTTATTTTCTGGAACCCGTTTGAATTCTGGAGATGCCGGCCTAACGTCCGTTTGCATGACTCTACACTTTAGAGTAGTGTGACCAAACTTCTTACAGGACTCACATTTAACTGGTAGCCACGGGTAAGATACAGAGATTTCAGATTCTCGACCATTGGTGAACCCTGAAATGATTTTAGATGGAAGCTTTTTCGTCAAGTCCACCCTTACGAATAGCTTTGCAACATGAAAGTTTTCCTTCCTCTCCGTTTCTGGAGCTAAAGCCACAGGTTTCCCGACTGCAGTTGCCAACCGACTCAAGCTCTCTCTGTTGAACAACAAGTATGGCACGTCACGAAGTTCGACAGGAACTACAGCATTTGTAAGTGGAGCTTCTTCTGGTGTAAACTCAGGGGACCAAGGTGCTACGAACATTGGTTGTCCTGCGATATTCCAATAGGTTCTAGACAGCAGCACCTCCTTCGTTCGCACGTTGGGAACACGAAGAAGAAAGGCGCCTTGACCAATATTGTGAACAAAAATTCTGGGACCTGACTTTGCCCACAAAGCATTCACCACACCAATGATACGACCCATGGATGGTACGTCTCCGTGGAAACGAGCGAAGAGGAAGTCCTTGAATTCTTCCTTAGCCGCTTCAATGTTTGAGTCTGGCGTTCCCAATTCTTGTAGTTCTGCTGTCTCCTTGAATAGACTAGCATAATTCTTCAATGGCTTTTCAGATGACTTGGAGTCTTCAACTGCAGCTTCCTGATGTGCCTCTACACTAGGTAGAGTAGAAGGATGTACTTCAGTAAAAGTCGACTCTGGTTGACTGACTGAGCTTGTTGTCGTATCAGCCGGCTTCTCCGTTGGGCTAGGACCAGCAGAAGCGGGGAGCAGAGATCCACCCGTGGGTGTAGAAGTGTTACAGTCAGAGCCTCCGACAGCCTGACATACCAAACCGGGAGCAGTTGGAACAGAGAGAGGAGAGCCCACCTCAGCAACAAAACCCTCACCGGGGGCCACCACATCAACAATAGACTCATTGACGGAAGAGATGGAGACTGAGGGTTTCTTTGCCGCAGCGGCGGCGGAGGCCAAGGCCACCACACGACCGAACTTAGAAACCCTCGCTGCTTGCTGGCGACGCTTCTTTTTACGGGGACTCATGGAGAGCAGAGGACGAAAGAGAAGGGGGGTGGGAGAGTTCTCACCGGACGAGCTTGATGCCCACCGGCGGCGGATCTGGGGTTAGAAACCAAACCCTAAAAATCGCCTTGAAAGTCGCTCTCAGGAGAGAGAAACAAAACGATTATTAGTCTGGGTCAAGTTTCTAAGATGGCAAAACCAAATTTTATGAGGCTTAACTCTGAATAATGTATATTTAATATAGTAAAACTGTATTTTTTTGTAACACTATCAAATAAAAATATTAGTAAAAAATAAATGTATTAATCTATAAGAAATACCTTAAGATAGATCTAAAAAAGTTTTTATCATAAAAATAATCTTTAAGAAAAAAAATGATAAAAATAACATTTATTAAAATGTGTAAATTTACATTTATACTCATTGGGTTAACAAATCTAGACTTAGAATTTAGAGTTATGGAGTGGAATTTTAGAGGTGAAGTTTAAAATTGAAAAAAAAATATTAATTTTTGAAAAAAAAAAAATATTAGTTTGGTCATTTTTGTTATTGAAGATTATTTTTATGACAAAAACTTCAAAAAATGTTATTTGTGTTGTAGATAATTACATTATGTGGATGAACATAAGAAGGGGTTTATTCCTTAGTATAAGTTTATTCCTTGGTATATTCTTTGGTATATTCTGATACCCGAATATTCCCTTTGTAACCCTTATATAAGGGACTTCCCTATTCATGAAATAAACAATTCATTCACAACACGTTATCAGCACGATAGTCCCTACCCTAAAAGCTAAAAGCTAAAAACCAAAAACCCTTAATCCGGCCGCAAACTTTAGAGAGACCGTTCTCTCAAACCGTATGGACCCAGAAAACGTGTAATATATCAAATCGAAGCTCTCGACGAGAAGAATCTGTAGGTCCAGACGGCTCGTCAATCCGATCTCAGACGCGCCCTCAGGACCTGTTTTAGTTTGCGCCGCCAGATCCACATAAACCCTAATTCTGGCTCAACCTAAAACCGTTGTATCTCCCAAACCCCGTGGAGCCAGATGACGATCCACATATCAAATCGAAGCCCAAGACGAGAGGAATCTGTTTCCGCAGACGGCTCGACGATCCAATCTCTGACGCGTTCTAAATCTCAATTACAAAACGCGCCGCCGACTTACCTAAAACCCAATCTCTCCTTCCATTGACGGCGAACTTCAAACAGTTCGTTCTCTCAAACCGTGTGGACTCAGAAAACGTGTAATATATCAAATTGAAGCCCCGGACGAGACGAAGAAGTCTGTGAAAACGGTTTGTCAATCCGAACTGTGACGCGCCCGCACGCACAATTACAGTGAACGCCGTCAAAGCTTGAAAACTGCATACGAATTCAAAAGCTAAGTTTTCTCATAAACCCTAAGTTTTTCATGAACCCTAATCTTCTTTCTCTCACAGAATAGAGATTTTGGAATATATCTAATCCTTCTTAGCTTACAAACTTGATATCAGCTTGAACAAAGTAAGCTCACGGATTGGAAGCTTGTAGCTCATGAGGAACAACTCTAGGATCTCTCTCATGGTGGTCCAGTTTTCTACACATCAAAACATAAGGTAAAGATCTAAACCAGAAAACATAGATCTATAAAAATAACCTTAAAAGAATCTATAGAACTTGAATAATATGCAATCTGCATATGGTATGGACCTAAAACATAAAATAAAAGAAGTCGTATACTATTTTACTCAAGTCCTATACTATTTTACTTAAGCCGTATACTATTTTATACAAAGCCGCATGCATGAATAGTTTAAACCCTAATAAATTTACGTCATGCATACACGTTTTAATCAAAGTAGTATAGTTTTTATAATTGAATCTGTTTTCCTCAAAGCCGTATAGTTTTGTTTAAAACATATATGCTATAGTTTTGAATCGTATGAAAAAAGGTCTAAGACTCTACTCGTATAAATTTGGTATAACCGCATACTTGCGTTACAAGTTTTATAAACCCTAGCCATATTATTTAGGGTCTTACTTATAAATCGTATATACATATATATCTAAAACCGAATATTAAGATATATACATAAAGCCGTATATATCTTAAACATATAAAGATATATATCCGCATATATAATAATAAAAACCATATATATAAATATATATATACAAAGTATACGTATATATAAAAAAAGAGATCTATATATATATAAAGAGAGATCTCTATATATATAAAGAAAATATATATCCGCATATTTATATACATAAAAAAACTATATATAATATATATGAAAGAGATATTATATATTTTTAAATTATAAAGATTAAATATGAATAGGTTTATAATCGAGAATTCATTTCTTGATTGATTATGTAATTGAATTCATTTTTATTCGAGCTATATGTCTTGACCAACCAACATAAGTTTTGAAATCATAAAACTTATAAATTATATCATTTCAGATGTGGAAATTCAAACCCTTGGATTATACGAGCCTAAATCTCTATGGAGATAATTATGTAGAATGGGTAATCAATACTACAGTTGCCCTGAAGTCAAGAGGACTCGGGAGATGTATTGTTGATAGTAATAAAGCAATTGAGAGTGAAAAGAAAAGAGCCATAAAAAATTATGCGCTATCATCTCACTGAGGATCTGAGAAATCTGTGCTAAAATATTGAGGATCCTTGTGACCTCTAGGCGAGATTAAAAACCAGAAATTCAATGATGCTATGGCATAATGCCATGTTTGAGTTAAAAATCCTCAAGTTCCAGGACTTTGAGTTTGTGGACAAATATGATTCTGCTCTAATGAAAATCGCCTATAGTCTTGAACTATGTGGTGAAGTGGTAACAAAGGAGAACTTACTGTAAGACCTATTCCACATTTCATCGACAGGATAAATTGATCTCATATATTACTAAGAGATTCAAAACCTATAATGACCTTTTGTCATACCTGTTGAAAGAGGAGCTGAGAAAGCAGCGTATTAGAGAGACCATCAGCGAATATGATAAAGTTATGAAAAGATATTACGAGTATAAAAACAGTGAGATGAAACTTCCTGAAAAGGCTCAAGAATCCAAGAAATCCAAGGAAAATTTTGAAAAAAAAAAATCGAAAATCATTTTGAAAAAAAAATTCGAGAAAGGAAAATTTTTCGAAAGAAAAGAAAATTCGAAAAAAATTCAAAAATCATTTTGAAAAAAAATTCGAAAAAACAAATCAAAAAGGAATTTTTTTTTGGAAAAATTCGAAAAAAAATATCGAAAATCATTTTGAAAAAAATGAAAATAATAAAATCATAAAATCTATATTATAATTATATGATTCTTATTTTATAAAGATGAGTACAAAAGATTAAAGAGTATAGTTGCCTAGTTAAAAGAACTATGGCCAAGGCAATGCCTAAAGGGCTAGAGAGATCCAAATGATCTATATTCACCCATGAGACCCATTGAATTATAAAGATTAAGTATAAATGGTTTCCCCAAATGAGAAACAATGGGTAAGAAAGGAAAAAATAGGATTCCTACGAAAGATTTGAAATAAAAACCGCCCAGAACTATACTTATGTACTCTACTGATCTACACTATACTAAGGATCAGTATGTTAAGAGGCAAAAAAAAAAGCCATGGCAACCAGAAAGGTTGGCCCACTAAATTTTGAACTTAATGGCATGACTGGACTAGCCATCCATGTATGAAACTTGATGCAATAATGATTGTTAAGGCACGGAAGAGTTATCCCGTTGGATCTCACGTTGTGTAACATGTGCACAAGGGAAACTTACAAGGCTTTATTGTCCCAAGCACCACGTGATGGTATGTCCATGAGGGGGAGAAAGGATAAACCATAGTCCATGAACATACTACAAAATCCGTGGTACATTGTCTGCAACCATAAATTATGAATACCACATAAGGCTATTACCTTATGCTTGGGGACACATGGAATTACATGTACAAGATTGATAAGCATCAGGCCATATAAGTAAGCATAGATATTCCCATCTCAAATTAAGGGTCATGAACCAGACACATACATATAAGAGAATCTGAACCACCACAGACATATGTGCCATCTAAGATAAAACCTCATAAGAGAATTGGGAATATATGTTGGATAAATAATGTCTTTCTCCACGTGTTTGAAAGTATGTTGAGCCAAACATAGGTGATCTAATAAGTGGCCAAGAACACAGGTTGCAAGAGATAGTAATATGTTTATCCAACATTAAAAGGAGAAAGCTATAAGCTGGTAAAGAATTAAAGAATGATAGAATGATATTAACCATCATTGTCTAGGCAAGATCCTCGAACCAGGATTATGATTTAAGACGTCCAAAGTAAAATATATAAAGATTATGCAAAGCTAGCTAAACAGATGCCAGACACTTTGACCCGAATGAAATGACTAAGTCATATATATATAGACCAGCTTGCACCACGAAATTGATGTCCTAGGGAGACACAATCAAGTTGCTACAGAGTCTATACATGATAGACCAATAAGTTCCAAAATAAAAGGAACCTCGGATAAGAACAGAAAAGGTGCATATAGACAAATCCGAGGTCACTAAGGGAAACCAGTCCAGACATTGAGAAAAGGCTGCGCAGCTAAACATCTAAGGTACCATGACCATGTAGCTTGGGACGCCAAGCTGCTAGGTATTGAAGGTCCTAGATAACAAGATCTCAAATCGATTGAATCATGTCTGGAATACAATGGAACGCAGAAAGGGTATCGATACCAATGATGTAAGAATGCGCAAGATAAGTAGCACTTGATCATAAAGATATTAGCGAGGATCATGAACCCACGTAAGAGTACTCATAAACATTATAAGGGACGTGGGATAAGAGTATATAAGAGTGATGGGCGTATTGGCCATATAAACGCCATCAGACATAAACCAGTGATAAATAGGTCTTGTGAGAAAGAAAATCGTGAGAGATAGGACATGACCACGTGGCCTTAAAGGTGCTCATGTTCCTACTTAAAGCATTCAAGCATAGCTTGTTACACAAGGACACTCACAGAGACTAAGGAACAGACTATAAGGAGATTTACTCCTATGTGGTGGAAGCTACTACATAAACTCGAATTGATAAAATCTGGTCATAAGAAACTTGAGGTTAGATTGACATCTAAGGATGTATTAAGTAGCATATGGTTCACTGGATAAAGATTATAAAGGTACCAAGAAAGATGAGAAAGAAGTTTCTCAAGAACAACATTGTTTCTAGCTGTTTATGGACTGAACAAAACAGCTGTACATTAGATGATGGACTAAGTGATACTTAGTAAAAGTGTTCTGTAAGAACCATCAGTCCATATACATATATAATCTCTCTTACAAGAGAAGTTCCTTGTGTTTTATATTGTCCATAGAAAAGTTAAATGGTTCAGGTCATTGGTTAATCCTTAGACATACCATGTTTATATGTGTGATCAACACGCCCTTACCATATATAATAGAATGAGGAATGGCCGTGGTAAGCCATCTACCCCACACCTCAGGTCCAAGCCGACCATGACTATGTCCGGACATCGATTCTAGCTCAATCTTTCATATAGCAACCAAGAGATGAACTTAGACCATGGTATGGCTTTTAAGGCACTGACTATCAGTATACATATTAGTATGCATGGCTTACATTATAGCTGATAGAAAGAAAGTTTTAAGGAACCAAAGACAGTAGGCCAATTGTATTTATACACCACCACGTATGAACCATGTTGTTGCAGCAACATTAGGTTACCACATCTCAGCCACTCATTCGCGAGTTATTAAGCATGAATGGACAAGGTCCATGACCTAGTATATAGGTCTTAGCACGTGGTGAAGTCCAAAATAAAGAAAGGTCATAAGGTACCATCGAATCATAAGTATGGACTGCAATGTTTTGTTAACTAGATTTCAGTGCCATTGGAGCTCTGATGTATTTGACTAGCCACACTAGGCAAGATATATCCTTTGTCGTCAACCTCCTATCAAGATTTAGTTCTTGTCCAACACGAAGGCATTGGAATAAGATTAAACACATATTTCGTTACCTACAAGGAATGAAGGATCTTGGGTTGTTTTATACTAACCAATCCAAAGAAATTTTAGTTGGCTTTGCTGATGCAGGTTATCTATCAGATCCACATGTTGGAAAATCTCAGACATGATATGTCTTTACCCATGGTGGGACTGCGATCTCTTGGAGATCTATGAAGCAATCTATTGCAACAACTTCGTCCAACCATGCTGAGATTCTAGCCATACACGAAGCCAACAGAGAGCTCGTGTGGTTGAGATCTATGACTCAACACATTGGCATGGATAGTGGTCTGATTACAGGAGCATTGGCGCCGACTATCATGTATGAGGATAATACAGCTTGCATAGCTCAGCTCAAGGAAGGATACATCAAAGGAGACAGAATCAAGCACATCCTGCCCAAGTTCTTTCATACCCACGAGCTACAAAAGGCAGGGGAGGTCCTAGTTGTCCCAGTCCGTTCCAGCGAGAACTCAGCTGATCTATTTACCAAGTCATTGCCTACAGCGACCTTCAAGAAGCTCATCAAGATGATAGGCATGCGCAGGCTGCAGGAACTTCAAGGAGTTCCAAATCAGGGGGAGTAGTTGTGTGTTGTACTCTTTTTCCTTATCTATGGTTTCCTTTTTCCCATCCTGGGTTTTGGTTTTCCTAGAAAGGTTTTAATGAGGCAACATTAAGCACACTACGAGCTCTATAGATATGTCATCCAAGGGGGAGTGTTGTAGATAATTACATTATGTGGATGAACATAAGAAGGGGTTTATTCCTTAGTATAAGTTTATTCCTTGGTATATTCTTTGGTATATTCTGATACCCGAATATTCCCTTTGTAACCCTTATATAAGGGACTTCCCTATTCATGAAATAAACAATTCATTCACAACAATTTGAGATATTTGCCCTCTATTGTTAGAATAATCTAATTTTACTCGACTATGGATTAGCAATATAATGAAATTGAAGAAGATTTGATTGTAACTTGAAAATAGTATATGATCGGAGATGCTCTTACATATTCCGAAATTGTTGAATACGATTAATCAATCAATTTTCCCAGTTGAATAATATTTATGAAAGAAAGTCTGTTTAAATTTGAAATTGAGGCTTTGTGATTCTAGACAACCAACAACGAGAGTTTAATAGAGCAAAGACATTAAGCCATTGAACAGTTTCTATCAAGATAACCCAACAACGTAGTAATGACATTATAACAGAAAGGAAGAATTTCAAATTTACCATTTTGTTGTGTCACTTTTCATTTTTATTTTTATTAAAGAGATATTTTCAAAAATATCATTTTTTAAGAGGTAATTTTTTTAAAATTAATTAAAATCATAAATTTACATTTTTAAACTCTATCTCACCCTACACCATCCCTTAACTCTAAACCCTAAGTTTTAGATTAATTAACCCAAATATTATAAATATATTTTTTCTCTTAAAAAATAAGGATAAAAATGATTATAAGATATTTTTGAAAAAGTGGTATCATGAAAGTTGTATTTTTGACAATTTCCTTAACAGAAATCATAAAACGTTTGGATTACGAAACACATTATTATAACGTCATTTTAGGCAAATCATATTAAAACGGTAAAGAATTAAAGACAAGTTAGATTTGATTATTAAATTTTAAATCAAACTTGATAAGTCGATGAGAAATTGAGAATTATCTGAATAAATATTTAGCTAATCATTATCCAAAATAATAGCACAGTGGATAATGTGGATTACGTCAAACATGCCAAAAACTTCAATCTTT
>CAJHQP010011808.1:0-14104 GCA_905132765.1 Moricandia arvensis
TATTAATAAGCTTAGTTATGTTTTATAATTTATATTAACACAAATCTCTCAAATAGTCATTTTTAAAATTTTTATCACAAAAATAAATTTTGAGATAAAAAATAACCAAAATAAACCTTTTTATTTTGAAAATTTTAATAATTTTTAATTTTTTTAATTTTTAAACCTCAATTCCAAAACTCTAAACCCTAAGTTTAGATTAGTTAACCCAAGGGTATAAATATATATTTACATCATTTAATAAAATCTATTTTGGTCATTTTTCTTTTTGAGTGCTATTTTTGAGACAAAAATTTTTAGGTCTATTTTGGTCTTTATCTCTTTATGTTATCCCTATTGACTAATAAAATTATAGAAGCACTTTAATTTTTTTTTTGGAAACAAGTTTTTGCTTCATATTTATATTTTATTTTCTTAAAATAGTATTCAATTTAAAACATGAAAATAAGTTTTTGAGAGATGGAGAATTTTAAATGTTAATGGATTAAGTTTTCTCGCATTGTATAATATATGACTTTTTGAAGTTGATAGTTTCTAGAATCACCAATAAATATTTTTCCGTGCTAAACTGTAATTATTACAACTGGTTTTAAGTGGGTTAATTTATCAAAAAAATTGTGTATAATTTAGTGTATAAAGTTTTTATATCTTTTACTATTAATAGAGAAATATTTTAAGAAATTAATCTTTATTTTGTAAATTATTTAAATCTATAGTATTGCTGAAATATGACTCTCTCTTACATTCTCATACCAAATTTAAAAAGTCATTTAGTTATTAAGTTTACTACAATAATTTCCATTGATATAACTTTACATGTATTAATACATTTATCGGACCAAACACATTTACTCATCACCACATACAAATCAGTGGATCAAGTATTATATTTTTAAAATGTCAAAAATATTCATATCTTTAGAAAATAAAGTTAAGGCAACTAAAAATTAAAACCACTATCAAAAGTATATCACATCCTTTTGATTCACTATTTTACAAAATATATTATATTAATTTTAAAATAATTAGTTAACACAAATATATATGTTTATATTTATCAATAAAAATATAGTATGTAGTAAACAATTTGTTATATCTGATCCCATATTGTATTAATTAATAAAACTATGGAAATAATAGTAGATATGTAATCAAACTATTAAATATACTAGAAATATAATTTTTCCCACAATTATATATATTATTGTATTTATCAAAATATATTTTGTTTAAATAGGATCATGATTTATTGATAAATGTCATGTCCAACTCTAAACTCTAAGGAGATGTTATCTCTTCTATTAAAGATGTAAAGGTAATTTAGTTAATAGATGTAATAAAAAAGACACAAAATCCACTTTTCTTGACCTGATTTAATATATGACAGTTTTAGACGTGAATAATTATTTGACTATGCTTTTTTATTACTTCATAAAAGATTGACAAAATGGATCACAAATTGGTTATGAAATACATTCATATTGGACCCACACCATATTTACCACATACAGTATATGTTTATATTCACAAAAAACACAAATAAAACAATTATGTATAAAAATATTTTTTAAAGGATTATTATTAATAAATAAATACAATATAAATATTAAATTGCTCAAAAAAGTTAAAACAAAAAATATACTTACTCTTTGAACAATCTATTTAAATTTAAATAAATTTAAAGTATAATTACACAATTATTATAATATATCATATATCACAATTATATGAATAATGATATATATCATATATCATAATTATATGAATAATGATATAAATTATTAATTTTTATATATTAGACAAAACTATATGCATATTGAAATAAATATATGCATATTATAATTAATGGGATACTCCGCTGTCACAAAACATGGTATATATGTGTTTGTTACATATATGTTTGTTATATAAAAATATTATCATAAATCACTACTGTATCTATGATTATTTTTTTATTTGAAAATTGAAGTCTCATGTATTATTTCTTTTGGCTCTAACATTGAAAAAATAGTTATTTACTAAGTATAAAAAATACTTATGGTTAGTTAGGATTCAACATTAACAATTCTCTATTCCATTTAACAAATAGGTAATAAGTAATTCCTAGGTTACCATATGAGTAAATAATACTCTTTATGTTTCACAAAAATAAATATTTTGATGTTTTCACACATATTAAGAAAACACATTAAATCATTATAATAAATATATTATTTTCTATAATTTGCAATAATACTTAACCAATAATAATTCAATAATGTCAATTAATTTTCTTAAAGTTTACATTATATACATAGAAACACCAAAAAGTCTATTTTGTGAATTTTTTTATTTAATACATTTATCTTAGTGAAACGGAGAGAGTAAATCATAAAACTTATTAAGTATTTCATCATTATTGTAAAATATATTGCAGTATCCATTATAAGATTAGAGTATATATGCTTTCTAAAATATAAAATCATTTAAAATAAATACCAAATGTGGCGTTTTAATTTACCAAATGTGACTTTCTAAATACATTGTGATATGAAATTTATCAAATGTGTTGCTCTAATTGATTTTCCGCACAAACCTGTTCCGCTTTCAGCAATATGTTCAAATTTTCTATATTAAAAACTTAAAATTATATAGTTACAAATTTTAACTCTGAACCCGTCATTTTTGCGCAAGACTTTGTCCATTAATTATAAATCATTAACTATGATATATTAAATCAATGAATGTCTACAGCTTGTCCAATAATTATTTCATCAATTGATTTAAATTGTAAAAATAAATTCCCTGCTTGATTTTATGATATTTAAAAAAAATATTTAATATAATTGTCATTCTCCACAAGGTGTATGTCTTTATCTAGTTAGTAATTAAAAAGAATGTCATGTACTTATTAGTTTTACAAAAATTATGAATTAATTAACTTAGTTAATATTCGACAATTCCAATCTATTATGTTAAAAGAAAATACCTTATAGATTAACATTTCATTCATGTAGTATTTATAAAAAATGCAATTGAAAATTGTAGATTTTCCAAATTTCACTAAAAACAATATTATCAAATGAAATTCTAATTAGTTAATTATAAACCTAATTATTCATAATATTATTTATATATCTTAAATTTAATCATAAACATATATCCTTTTATTTTGTAACAGAACCTTACAAAATATTTTGTGAAAATGTTAAAATAGTAGGAAAATAAATAATCTATAAAATTTAATACAAAATATATTAATATTTATATATTAAATAAATAAATAATAATATTAAATTTAATAATCATGAGTTATTTATATTTTAAATAAAATTAATGTTTTAAATATTGAATATTATAAAATCACATATTTAAATTAATATTAATCAAATTTTAATTTATAGAATGAAGTTTTTAATTTTTTTTAAAAAAATTAGATCAATATTCTTTTAACTTGACAAAATAAAATAAAAAATAGATGATTTGATAGGACAGATTATAATTGGTTTTATACATTTGCAAATTTCTTTTCTGAAGCCTGTAAAATATTTAGAGTAATACAAACGAGTTAAAAACATATTATTTCATTTTGATCATTAGTGTAATACTAGTTATGAAAATGATTAATACATTTTAGTTTTCAGACTCGACTGGCTGAATCCTCATTGGTCTAGCTCGGTGGAGGAATTTTTGTCCTCTCCACTAATGGCAGAAGGCATAGCAATGAGGAGTGCTCTCGTTCAAATTGGAAGCTCAGACATTGGTTGAAGTTATAGTTGGGAAAGACAACATCATGGAGATGCTTGTAATCTTTCTTCTGTTATTTTCCATTCTATTTTTCGCAAAGACAATTTCGTTGCAGATACTTTGGCAAAAGAAGCTCTCTATACTTAGGTAGATTCCTAGAGTAGAAAGCAAGCTGAATCTCTGTGCCTTGTGTGGATTCACTGAGGCTTGGGTTCTTGGTCTTTGTTTTTCAAAGGCTTTCTACACTTTTGAGTTGCTATATTTATCCAACTAAACTTGTCAACTCTCAACGAGGCCCTGCCATGAGCCCAAGCGAAGGATGCACCTGCTTCGAGCCTTAATTTTATAAATAAAATTTCCGCTTTTTAGTTTTAATTATCTTTTTAGTCTAGTGGTAAACTTTAGTGTAATTCTTTGTAGTGGTCTAGAGTTCGAGCATCCTCTCTTCTCATTGCTTTAAAAAGTGTTTTTTTTACTATTTGAAGTGGCGTATTTTGCTTTTTAACTTCCGGCCTATTCAAACTCTGGACCGGTACTGCTCTGAACAATCTTGTGTTCAAAGCATTGGTTGACTCCCTGCCTACATCATTTTTAAAAAGAGCTAAAGGCTCCTATCTCAAAGTTGTGTTCATCCAGCCTTTATTCTTTTCAATTTTCTTTTACAATTTATTTCAAAAGATATATATATATATATATATATATATATATATATATATATATATATATTTGTTTCCAATGCTTGTTTAGTACACTTGTCTACATCTAAAATAATTATTCCAATGCTTATTTAATACACTTGTCTACATTCAAAAGAACTAAAAAAATAGAGAACCTCAAAAGAGAAAACAGTCAAAGGAGAAAATCATCAATATTTATCCTTGCCATGGATCAGATAATGGTTATTATGATGATATTGGTCTTATCTCAAATGATTTATAAACCTTTGAGGTGTGATATTCATCCAACTAAGCTTGGAAACTCTCGACATACTTGTGATCAAACCATTGGTGGATTCTATTCCTACATCAATCCACCAGGGGATCCCATGTCAATAAGGTACTGAGTGATGAAAATTATAGTTTGTAGTAATTTGACAAACTAATTTATTTTCAATATCATCATAATAATAATTACCTAAAGATGATGAAAAAGAAGAAGATATATAGTTAAAATTTATTTCTATGATAAGACAAAAGACAATAGTCTTATATTGGAAACGTTATAGACATATAGGCACATTGTGTTTTATCGCCGTAATTACATAATCAGAAATAGACAAATCAGTTTAAGTTTAGTGTCCTTAGAGCATGTTTATTGCAAGGACCCCTAAAGAGGTCCTTGTCTTTTTTTTTTTTTTTTTTTGTTAAAAAAAAAACACCAATCGCGAGCCGTCACGTGTCAGTGGGACCCGCGAACTAGGGATGGGCGTTCGATACCCGTTCGGGTTCGGATCGGGTACTTCGGATTTTCGGGTATTTCGGTATAGAGGTATAGAACCCGTTCGGGTATTGTTTTACTTCGGGTCGGGTTCGGATATTTTTAGTTCGGGTTCGGTTATTTTGGGTCGGGTTTTCGGATATTTACATTTTGAAAGAAAAAAATTAAAATTTTCATTTCTCAAGTTTCTTATATGTAAAAATATAATTTCACTTATCTGATTGTTTTATTTTTAATAGATTGAATGATTAATAGATTTGGAGATAATATTTTAAAAATAAAAAGACACTAATTTGGTTATTGTTTTTAAATTTTAGATATAACTTTTGTTAATGCATGAAACAAAAAGCTTGGCATACATTTGAAGTGAGTATCAAATCATTTTTATTCATAATTATATGTATATTATATAGTTTTAAAGTATGTATAACATCAATATATAGATATTTTAAATAAATTGAGAGATGTAAACTAAAAATATAAGGTAAGTATACATATGTTCGGTTATCTTCGGATATCCATTCGGATTCGGATATTACCCGTTCGGGTTCGGATATCCAATCTCACCTAATTTAATACCCCATTCGGGTATTTTACTACTTCGGTTCGGATTTCGGTTCGGGTTTTTTGGATCGGGTTCGGGTGCGGCTTCGGGTATCGGGTAAGTGCCCACCCCTACCGCGAACAGTGTAAGGGACTTGGCAAATAAGTTTCTTATTTAGGAGATTTAAGGGATGTTGTTTGGGGGAATTAGTGGATCCCACCCGCTAAGAGACCCACTAAGAACCTCCAATAAACATGCTCTTAGCTATCAATCCCTTGCATTGACTTGTCACTACATCACTTATCTCTATAAACACATTATCAAAAAAAAAAAAAATATTCAATCTAAGCTATTAAATTATTTTGCAACCATTTAACTGTTGTATTGACCAATCACTTTATACCTACAAATTCTTAGTAAAAACAAGCAAATCGAATCGTTTAATTTCTTTGGAAATATTTAAACGTTGCATTAACTAGTCACTTCATCTCTTATATCTATGATTACATTATTAGAAAAGATGAGTCAATCCAAGCTGCTTAATTTGTTTTGGCTAAAATCTAACCATTGCATTGACTAGTTACCACGGATGTGGCAGCCCAGTTGGTTTAAGCGCAGGCGTTGGTGCTGTTGTGCTCCTGGGTTCGATCCGCCGTGGGAGGAGTGCTTTACGCCAGAAATGGTATTAGCAAAGGCTGGCTCCGGGCCTAGGGGAGATTAAGGCCCAAGGCCCGAACTCCCTTGAAATTCAAAAAAAAAAAAAAAAAAAAAAAAAAAAAAACCATTGCATTGACTAGTCACTTCATCTCTTATTTCATGATCACAATATCTGGAAAAAAAATCTAAATAGTTAATATTTTCTTTTCTTATATATATAATATATACTAGTCTTCGAAAGATCATACTTGAACTAATTTTCTTACCAATACTATTCTTTTTTAATAAAAATGACTCCAAGCCCTTCTTTGTCATATTTAATTGAAGATAATAGTCCCTCTTCTCTTACCCGCTGCGGGAATATTTTTATTTTTAAAGTAAATTGAACTTGGGAGGTTTATTTTTGAAGAGTGCGTATTTTCTGAAGTGTGAAAACACTATAGTCGGGAAGGTTGGATTATTAAGCTATATTTTGACTAATTGCGAGATGTTTGATAAACACATAAAGCAATCAAAGTCTAAGTAAGGGAACCACAAACTGTCAATCTAACTAAGGAAAGTTTGGCTATCAGAGAATGCATGTTCCAAGTAAGTTAAGTTCGATCGGTTACCCCTGACATGATTATACAAAAAGAAGGTCAGGTCTATATGAGTTAATAAGGAAATGAGTATAAAGATTCTTTGAGCTTGACCGAGCCAAATAAGGAAACAACATTAATTGTCCGACTTGGTGAGCAAATCCAAGAAGTAGTATAAGAAGAGACCTTCAGTTCTCATTTCTTCACACAACTCAAAAAGAGTCTAGAGAAAAGTCATACCATAAACAATTTAGTATATAGAGAGAAATTCGAGAGGAAAGATTGAACGAGAAGGAGCTAAGGAGTTTTTTGCCGGAAAGCACTAGGAAGTCAAGAGTCTTAAAATCCTAGAGATTCAAATAAGATGAGAGCGTGATTCGTGGCAACTTAACAATTAGTATTTTTTTGTTATAGTTGGTTTGTTATGATGAAGATTATGTAGAATTTTTAATGGAAAATTCGTTCTTCGTTCTCGTTCTTCGAGGTGGTTCTCAATGATTGAAGAATGTTCTTGTGTTCTTAGGATATTTGCATGTAAGATTGCGTGAAATGATATTATGTTTAATTGATATGTTTATGTGAACCAGCGCTTGTGGCCTAGTGGTGATTAACTTGAGGGCAAAAACCCAATATAGTGAAGCCACTTGTGTTTGAGTCCCGGCCACTGGGAATTAAAACTTTGGCATCTCCAAGAACATGGGAATGACACGTGGGACAAAAACGTAGGTTGCTAACATGTGACTCGTGTAGACCCACTTCCGTGGGGGCCAAGATACCCTAGTATTAATTAAAAAAAAATTATGTGAAGAACGTAATTTTGATCCAAAAGGAATTGGAATGTTAAGTTGAAATGTTATAAAAATGAATTGAGAATTTGAAGTAATTAAGGGATTAGATGAATGAGATTTAAATAAGAAAAGTAAGTTTGGGTAATGGGCCGCAAAAATGTTATGATTGTATGTTGGATTTGGCCTAGATGGAACGTCGGGTCGGTGGACATTTGGTCGTATGCGATGTGGATAATTGGGTCAGTGGACCTTCTATCATAGGGACCATTAGGTTGGCGTACCTTCAGTAGTACGTGGTGTGGATCGTCGGGTAGGTGGACGTTTGATCGTAGGAACCGTCGAGTTTGTGGACCTTCGGTAAGATGGACCTTCGGATTGCGTGGATCATCGAGTCGGTGGACCTTTGATTGAACGGCCGTCGAGTCTATGGACCTTCGGTCGTATGTGTGAAAATGGGTAAAATTTTAAGGAATATGATTAATTAATAAGGGAAACGGTTAAGTAATATGATGACGTCCGAGTAATAAGAAAAATGCTAAGTAAGTAAAGAAATTGAAAATTATTGCTAAGTTGTTAGAATAGAATCATTAGGTTGCTAGAACGGAGCATGTAATGTGATTGCTTGATTATTGAGTAGCATGTGGGCAATTTTTGAGCGCCTCATTGAGTAATTTTGTATACTCATGCCTCATATGTGATGCATGTGAGGAATAGTTATATGGACCGGAGCGTCGAGACGATCAAGATTATCGAAACGAGATATTATGAACTTGAAGGATTTTATGGGAGATTTTTGAAACTTTACGGCTCATTGTTTACAGTTATTCAACACGAATTTTATTAATGAAGTTGCAAGATTTTCTTATGTTAGATTGTGAAAATTTATTCAAATTTATTTAGAAAATAGACCTTCCAAATATTTTTGGGTCAGCGTGTTTCAATATGCCCTTATGTCATGTGTATCTTTACGTTTATCAAATCTCAATTATATGAATAATTTAAGAGAAATACCCTAGAATGGCCATAAAATACTTTTACCACAAATATAGCATTCAAAGAGGAAAATGACCAAAATAAGTTTTATTAAAAGATGTAAATATACATCTATACCCATTGGGTTAACTAATATAGACTTAAGGTTTAGAGTTATAGGGTAGAGTTTGGAAGTGATTTTTTTTTTAAATATAAATAAATATTAAAAAATTTAAAAAAAATAATGTATTTCAATTATTTTTTTTAAAAGTTATTTTTGTAATAGAAACTTAGTAATATATCCAATTGTAAGAGTCATAACTCCAAATTTACTCCATAACCACAATATACAATTCCTTATTTGATCTGAAACGTAACACCTAACTTCCATACAAGTTTTGATAGCCTCTGTACCAACCACATTTTAGCAAAAAAAAAAACTCTTATACAAAAGAGATTTACACTTGGAATATCTCTGCAAACATGCATATGACGACAGTTGATGGGTGTGTCTGAAAAGCGAGCTCATGAATAAAATGGTGCATGGATAACACTTGAGAGACTTAGATACGTCTATAGATTTATGATTTTTTTTTTTTCAAAATTCCAGTTTGATATGTTTTAGAAATAATGTTTGAGAGATTTGTTTTCTGATATATATAAGCATGTTTTTGCTCAAAGTTTTTACTTTATTGCAATTAATTTCTAATGCAGAAAATAGAAATCTCAGATACTTTGGAAGTCAAGAAATGTCTCTTTTAGTCTTCTTTAATACAAATGGGAAGTCAAATTACATTAAAAAGGAAACTAGGTCATTTTAATTTGTTTCTAACTAAAAATTGGCCATTAGCGAATGTTTCTAATTTACTTTATAGGCCCGGTGACACTCAAAATAAAGAAAAACACACACCTAAACCGTTGTTATTGAGTACTAAATAAACCATAATTTTTTTGGTGAAAATAAAATAAATAAACCATAGTTCACACCTTCATTGTAGATAGACTAAGCAAAACCTGCACGCGGAAGCATGTGAACGAGACATATGATAAGAACTGTTAAGGCTTTCCGCAACGAATCTGGGATTATGATTTTGGTTCCTAGTTTTCCTCAGTCGGCAGAAAAATCCTAAGGAAGTGATAGCTTTAATAAGTTTATCATTTACTCCATAAAAGAGTGAATACGAGTTATCTAACAACTGGTACAGTTTTCTTTTCTTATTCATCAGTGATATTTAGTTCTTTCAACATTTCTTTAACATTTTTTTCAACATTATGTCATCAATATTCATGATACCAAATTACAATCTGATTTTAAAATATGATTCCCCTCAAAACAGTTTTACGAATGACATACTATACAACCATGCATTAAATCCTATATGTTAACATAATCTTCTTTTCTTTACTATAATACATAATAGATTTTCTTTAAAAAAAATAGATTTTCTTAATTTTAACTACTGCTTATAAATTCTAGGGATTCAAAGTTTCTCGAACGTAAAAAAATACACTAAGGGCTATGAGAAATAATACCGTTAATAATGGGGAAATTAACTAGTCCGAACTTTTGAAAAATCATTTACAAGCAAATGAGGAGAAAGCGTTTTCAAACATGTGAGTGATGTACAAGCAACTGAGGATACAGCTAGTTCCAGGCATCTGCAAACTAAAGACAAAAACTTAAAGCTGCCATTAAGGAATCTACTTAATATGTCAAGACAAATAGGTAACTAAACCGGGTTTTAAGCAAAATCTCATGACCAAATGTACGGCAATAGCAAAGAGATCCTACACGAGTTTGAATTGGACAAGGTAATTTAAGGGTCTCTTAGAGCACGAACCATAACCGCTCATTGCCGAAAGTGAGAGTAAAGAGCTTCCAAATTTACCCGTAAAATCCAGTAGAAAAACAAGCTTTCACAACAAGTAAAGCCTTCCTCAACTATTTAAACTCGTAAACTATCCTTTGGTCACAGTAAGTCATTTACAAGATGAGAGTCCCACTAATAGATTTCTTGAGATTCTTTTGTACTCATTCTTTCTCTCAGTGGTTGCTTTAGTCGCTGCAGAAGAAACGGTGAAACAAAACTTTAATAGGTATGAGACTAATAACTATGGTTACACTCCTCCATCACCAACTTATGGTGCTCCACCAAGCCAACCAACACCCAGCTTACACTCCCCCTGAATGCCACCTCCAGTGCAAAAACCTCCAACACCAACTTAATAGTCCCCCTATTAAACCACCGCCTGTACAAAAACC
This sequence comes from Moricandia arvensis, assembly GCA_905132765.1. Taxonomy (NCBI): domain Eukaryota; kingdom Viridiplantae; phylum Streptophyta; class Magnoliopsida; order Brassicales; family Brassicaceae; genus Moricandia; species Moricandia arvensis. The sequence continues at coordinate 10,966 of CAJHQP010011808.1, forward strand.
TCCTACTCCCAACTTACAGTCCTCCAGTAAGACCACCACCGGTGCAACAACTCCAACACCGACCTATAGTCCTCCTGTGAAGCACCACCAGTTCAGAAACCCTTACCCGCCAACTTATAGTCCTCCTGTAAAAACCCACCACCAGTGCAAAAAGCCTCCAACACCCGACATACAGTCCCCTGTCAAGCCACCACCCAGTTCAGAAGCTCCAACCCCAACTTACAGTCCTCCAGTAAAACCACCACCAGTGCAAAAGCCTCCCAACAACCCGACTTATAGTCCTCCCTATGAAGCCACCACCGGTACAAAAACCTCCAACACAATTTATAGTCCACCTATTAAACCGCCACCAAATTGAAACCTCCTACACCAACTTTCAGTCCACCTATTAAGCCCCACCCAGCTAAAAGCCCTCCAACACAATATAGTCCTCTCCTGTAAAGCCACCACCAGTTCAGAAGCCTCCAACCCCAACTTACAGTCCTCCAATAAACCCACACCCAGTGCAAAAGCCACCAACACCCACATATAGTCCTCCTGTGAAGCCACCACCGGTCAAGCCTCCAACACCAACTTTCAGTCCTCCTATAAAGCCACCACCAGTGCAACAGCCTCCGACACCAACATATAGTCCACCCTATTAAACCAGCCTCCGATGAAACCTCCAACACAACTATATAGTCCACCTGTTAAAACCACGCACCCATGACACAAGCCCTCCAACACCCATTTACAGTCCTCCTCCATATAAACCACACGAACCCCTATTTACAGTTCCTCCTAATAAAGCCACACGCAGTGCAAAAACCTCCAACACCACTATAGTCCACCTGTTAAGGCCACCTCCAGTTTAACCTCGCAACACCTATTTACAGTCCTCCTGTGAAGCCACCACCCAGTGGCAGCAACCACCATCACCAAACGCTATAGTCCACCTATTAAACCACCTCCAATAAAAGCCTCCAACACCAATCTTATAGTCCAACCTCTTAAACCTCCCACCCGTGCAAAAGCCACCATCAACCAACATTACAAGTCCACACGCTTAAACGCACGCTCAGTAAGGCTCGCACCCAATTTACCGTCTCGGGACTGTACAACCACCCACCGATACAAAAACCTCCATCACAATTTATAGACCTCTCAAGCATTGTGCATATGGTACTCCTCTCGCGTATGCATAGTCTTTGCAACCTAGACACTACTAGTGAAATGGTTAGGCATAATGTGTTCTCCAGTGGTAAACTCACTGTAAAGATTGGCAACTAGGCATTCTAGCAAATGTGTGATCGGTGTATATGATCCAAGTCACCACATATGTATGTGTAAATAAATACAAATGTTTTGGCGGCAGGGTGCAATCCATCTGCTTGGTGTTATACGCACTAAATCATATGTCAACAGACACTCTAAATCTTTACAGTGCATCAGTTAGTAAGTAGTGTGTTTCTTTAATTGACTTCATATTGGCATCATAATCTAGATAAAAAGTGGTAAATATTGTGCTCTATATATTATGAGGGTGGCATCAGTCTTTCTATCTCACGCACACTACTGCGATCAGTTAGGATTGAATGATTATGTAGATATATTGATGAACTCTAATAATAAAGAAGAAAACAATATTTCAAGTAAGAAACTCGAATAAATTATAAACTCCTCCTCCTCCGTTCATATTAAGTGTCGTTTTAGAGATTTTTTTGTTACAAACATTAAGTGTCTGTTCGTACTTTCGATGCAAAATTTATTAATTTTATGCTGTCCAGTTGTATTTTCTACATCTGCTGTGAAGTATGGTAGAGTGTATAGGTAATTGAGTGTTTATATATAGATATAGAATATGTAAAATTATTGTTTTCCCTTATTCTTAATCCGTGTAAAAGTAAAATCTTACAAGTGGCTATCTCACTTTAATGAAACAGAGTGGTACAATAGTACCGATAAATCTTAGTGAAGTGACTATGATAGTGAAAGCACTATGGAAAAATGTTCTATTATCTGTCGGCGATTTGAAAGCTCAATAATTTTTATTCTATTGCATTGACATGACGACGGATCAATGTCTTAGCAAAAATAAGCCAACTTTTATAGTATTCTAACAATAGAATCATATGACTGAAATATATTGTAGCATTTGTAAAGAACAAAGTGTGTGTGCTCTCGAGTACAATCCAAGTAGTAGCGGTGAAAAGGAAATTACATTTTCTCAGAAAAAATAAATTTAAGTACCTAATACTTATATCAAGACAAAAAGTGATGATACTCACATATAGTCTGTGTGCATCTGCGGTAGTTTGAGTAGTTCGCGACGCAGGTATGAGAGTGTGTGATCCATTTAGAACTTAGGATATTAGGTTGTTTGGATTCTTCTTCAGAGATCGTCATCGGATTTGGCGTTCGGGTACTCATAGCTAGGAACGCAATTCATGATTTGGAAAAGTTGTTTCATGTTTGATTCAGATTTATATTTACGTTTATTTTTCCCTTTCCTTTCTGGACTAATTCAGAGTTTTTGTGAGGTATTAGATGAAAATATCGTCGGTCCATGTGGACAGATTGTGATAATTTCAGACAAAAGTGATATTCAGAACACTTATGATAATTAAAGGATAAATTGTCAGATAATTTATTTTGCCAAATTCTTTTAAACTATTTTGATGAGGGTTATAAATAATATTTAAGATCAGATATTGTTTTCCGTTTAATTTTAATATATGATTAAGTAGCTTTTTGACAAAGAAATATATTAATAGCTTACTTAGTATGACAAATATTTCTTATACTATACTTATACTCCTTCAATGCTCGGTTCGATCATGTATTTTGGATATAGAAAATATGTAAAGCTAATGATATCATAGTTCTGTGGCTCTGTTTTGTCGGATTTCCATTCGCGCTGATTCACTCACTAAACTAATATATTATTAATTACAAGAAACTTATAGTAAACCTTTATTCAATGTACAGAAACACTAAATTCATTAGCTATTTATTTACTTGTGGATTCGCACACAGGGCCAGTCCATTTTGGATCTTAATGTTTTTTAATAATGGTCAACCAAATTCCTATAACACCATCGTTATTCAATATATAAAATTCTAAATTGTGGGTTAATGGGATGAAACAAACTACCTGAAC
>CAJHQP010011809.1:0-14103 GCA_905132765.1 Moricandia arvensis
TTGCTGCTACTGTTGTTATGAACAGCTTCAAAGTTGTTGTTCCCTTGGAAAAAAGTTTGGGTTTGTTGACATGAAGAAAATATGAGAAGTTAGGCAAGCACTATCAAGCACTCAAATGCAAGTGGAGAAGTTAGGCAAGCACTATCAAGCACTAAGTTCCACTCAACTCCACTCACTTGCCACTCAACTCCACTTACCTTTGTTTATTTTTTTTTCTCTCTGTTGCTTATACATTTCAATGTCTATAAATTAACCTTGTTGTAACACTTTTGAATAAGGAAATAAGTTCTCTCCTTCTTATTCTTATTTGTTCTTGAGTGTTCTTGAGTGTTCTTGAGTGTTCTTGAGTGTTCATACTCTTTCTCTTCAATAAATCATCCATTCTAACATGGTATCAGAGCTTTAAGCTCCTACTTCATTCCGCAAACCTTCTCTATCCTTCTCTTTTATTCAGCAAAGCTTTTATGTTATTCTCATTCCGCAAATCATAAAAATGGAGAAGGAAACATAAATTCCGTGACCCTTGAGGTCTTAATTATCTCTCATGGTCAAGAGTGTCCAAAATCACCTTGGGATGTCATGTACTTTGGGACAGCCATATCATGAAGGCTGGAACTTCAAAGAGGATGGCTGAAGAAGATAGATACGTGAACAACCACAACCAATGGGTTCAAGAAGACCAACAAGCTCTGGCTCTCATCTGTAACTCCTTGTCAAAACCAATCCTGAAGATCAATTCTCACATCAAAACCGCCAAGAGACTATGGGAGAGTCTTCAAACCGCTTATTGGGTGTTATGGGAGAGTCTCCAAACCATCTATGAGAACGACCGGTTTTCTCAGCTTTCTCCTACACCTAGACTCATCATTCAACACACTGATAAATAATTTCTTATTGAAGAAAGATTTCATGCCTAGATGATGGTGATCCTCTCAAAAGGCCAACCGATAAATGTTAAACCCAAGGAGCAGCAAGCAATTCAAGGAGAACCATGTATCTGCTCACATGGGTGATTCAACTGAAAGACATGTGGAGAAATCAAGTTGGTACAACTCATCTGATGATTTTTGTGACCAGAAAAACGCCAATTTTTATCTGGAGCACTGTCTTGGCTCTCATTGCTTCCAGAAGGCTGGTACACATTCTCTTGACTCTAAACCTATCATAATAAATTCAGAGCAAGCCATCCACATGATTTGTGATAGGAACTTGATTAGTAATACCCAAGCCTGCCGTAGGAATGTAGTCATGAGCAAATGGTGATAAGGTGAAGATAGAAGGGATAGGGACCTTTAATGTTTGATAAGGATCTACTGCCTTGTATATGCCTGGATTTTCATCTAAACTTGTTATCAGTAAGAAGGGCTACGATTGATTTGGGCTGCCAATTGTGTTCAGACCAGATGAAGTTGAGTTTCAAGACCTGAAGACAGGAAAGGTCATTGGAAAAGGGCACAAACCATCAGCAGATGTATCATCTTGAGAGGAATTATGGTGTGCCAGAATCATCTATGCCTCACTGCCTGGCTAGCACCGTTAATGGCGCTGAGAACACAATATGGCATGCCAGATTGGACATCCCCATACAAGAGCTCTAAACCTGATATTCCCTGGAGTGGTGTCTAGAATGAAGAGTGTGATAGCCTGCATATTGGGGAAGCATGATGTAGGACAGTCTTCCACGCGTATTGCAGCCCACCTATGAGAGTGTGCTTTGACTTGGTGTCACTGCTGATGTATGGACGGCTCCATGGATGTGTCAAGGGAGAATCACAAATACTTTGTCACCTTCTATTGATGATTAAAATTCTAAATACACATTTGGTTGCACTGATTCAGTATCCAAAGATAAGGGTGTAAGACGCCTTCCAGATTTCAAGCTCATGTCTCGCAAGCCACTTATTCCTACAATGCCAATGCTGAAGATCCTCAGATCAGACAATGGTGAGAATACACAAGTTCATGGCATTCAAACAGTACCTGGACTCAACATGGAATTATTCATCAAACAAGCGTGTCCAGTACTACTCCTCAACTAAAAGCGAGTTGCTGAAAGGAGAGAACAGACACCTGATGGAGGTAGCCAGATCAATGATGTTCCACATCCAATGCTTCCAAGAGATTCTGAGTGATGCGGTGGTGACTGCTACTATCTGATCAATAGGACTCCAACTCAAGTCTCTCAAAAGATCTATCACCGTTTGAGTCCTTACCGAGACTAAGCCGGCTTTGGACCACTTACGGGTGTTGGATGTCTCTGCTTTGTGCTGATACCAGGGGAGCAGAGAATAACTGGATGCAAGAGCACAAAAGCGATGTCATTGGCTACTCTCCAACACAAAAGGGGTAAAGTGCTATGATCCAGTAGCCAGAAAGTTTAATATCAAGGGATGTGAAGTTTGTGGAAACAAAGGGATATTATGAGGTGAAGAATTGGGATGATCTGAGGGACTTACCGCAATCAGAAAGAGCCACAAACCTCAGAATCATTTTGGAGAACTTCGGCATTGGCATGTCTCCAGCAACTCAGAAACAAGAAGGAATATCCCTGAAGTACTGCACCTGTTCCAGAAGCTGTAGTTGAAGAAGATGTGATTAATGAAAATGAAAAAATTGCCCATCCTGACCCTGAAGGGGAATCAACAAAAAGCTCATGATGCAGGATGAGACCAAATCAGAATGCAGTTCCTGAGAACTCAAGATCAGAGTTCCAGAAGAAACAAATGAGGCAGCACCTGATCAGATACAGCCTTTGCGAAGGAGCACAAGAAATCAGGCAAACCGAAAGTCTACTTTAATGCTAAAGCTGTGGCACATCCAGTGAGTGCAGTATGCTCGCTTGCTCAATATCCAGAAGAACATCAAGTCTTCATTGGAGAATTGGATCAAGAGTACATCCCAAACACCTATGAAGAGGCAATGCAAGACAAAGAATGGAGAGAGTCTGTTGAAAGAAGAGATCAATGCCATGATCAAGAACAACACCTGGTATGAGACTGAGCTTCCAAGAGGAAAGAAAGCCGTGACAGCAGACTCTTGCATACCATCAAGTATCTTGCAAATGGAAAGCCAGAAAGGAAGAAAACCAGACTGGTAGCAAGAGATACACACAAGTGTATGGAGAAGATTATCTAGACACGTTTGCACCAGTGGCGAAGCTTCATACAATCCGGATACTCATCTCATTGGCAGTGAACCTAGAGTGGGATCTTTGGCAAATGAATGTAAAGAATGCTTTTCTACAAGGTGAACTAGAAGATGAAGTGTACATGAGACCACCTCCGGGAATGGAAGAGATGGTAAAGCCAAGAAATGTCCTCAGACTCAGAAAGGCGATCTATGGCTTGAAGCAATCACCAAGAGCTTGGTACCACAAACTAAGCACTACATTGAATGGAAGAGGATTTGTGAAGTCTCAAGCGGATCACACACTCTTCACTCTCACCAGCAAGTCCGGGATTATTGTGATCCTAGTCTATGTGGACGACATCATCATTACTGGTAGTGACAAGGAGGGGAATCAGTGCCACCAAGACATTCCTCAAGACCGCATTTGACATCAAGGATCTAGGTGAACTGAAGTACTTCCTCGGGATTGAGATGTGCAGATCAAAGGAGGGGTTGTTCATGTCCCAAAGAAAATATACTTTGGATATTCTAAGGAGGCAGGAGATCTTGGAAGAAGACAAGCCAAGACACCACTTGAAGAGGGCTACAAGACACTGCGAGAGGGGGAGTATGAAGATACTCCATTTGAAGATGTCAAGCAATATAGGAGAATTGTTGGGAAGCTGATCTATCTAACCATTACCGGCCAGATGTTTGTTTTGCAGTAAATCAGGTTAGCCAGCACATGCAAAATCCCAAGGTTCATCACTGGAACATGGTGGAGAGAATCCTAAGATACTTAAGGGAGGCTCCGGGTCAAGGCGTATGGATGGCTTGCAACAGAAACACTGAGGTTGTTGGATACTGTGATGCAGATTGGGCTGGAGACAGACAAACAGAAGATCAACTACCGGCTATTGCACATTCATTGGAGGAAATTTGGTTACATGAAAAGTAAGAAGCAGAAGGTTGTGTCTTGCTCAAGTGCAGAAGCAGAGTACAGATCAATGAGGAAATTAACCAGTGAACTCATCTGGATAAAGAGTCTTCTAGGCGACTTGGGGATTGAGATCACCAACCCTATGACCATGCATTGTGACAACCAAGCCGCAATACACATTGCGTCAATTCAGTCTTCCATGAGAGGACAAAACAATAGAAGTAGACTGCCACAAGGTAAGACAAGCAGTAGAGCAGCAAGTGATCCTCCCATGCTACACAAGGAGTGAAGATCAACTGGCGGACATCTTCACCAAGGCGGCCAGCAGCAAAGTTTGTGAGTCCATTCTTCCAAGACTAGGACTCATAAACCTTCCATGTCAGTGATCCCCTCACCATGGAGTGTTCTACTCTTTTTCCTTTGCTTGGTTTTTATCCCAAGTGGTTTTTCCAAGTAAAGGTTTTAATGAGGGAATACTTCATGGCTTTCCAAGCTTGACACTCACTACTGTCAAGCTTGAGGGGAGTGTTGACATGAAGAAAATATGAGAAGTTAGGCAAGCACTATCAAGCACTCAAATGCAAGTGGAGAAGTTAGGCAAGCACTATCAAGCAACTAAGTTTCCACTCAACTCCACTCACCTTGCCACTCAACTCCACTTACCTTTGTTTATTTTTTCTCTCTTGTTGCTTATACATTTCAATGTCTATAAATTAACCTTGTTTGTAACACATTGTTGAATAAGGAAATAAGTTTCTCTCCTCTTATTCTTATTTGTTCTTGAGTGTTCTTGATGTTCATACTCTTTCTCTTCATAAATCATCAATTCTAACAGGGTTGCTGTTGTTGTTAGCTCTGTTGGGATGTTCAAGTCTTCAAAGAAATTCCATCCACCATGTTTCCTTGGAACTGGAGATGTTTCTTGATTATTCTGGACCGTTGGTTGAAGCAGTGACACGCTTTGATTCTCCATGACAATAGAAGTTTGGTTGTTATGAACGCTTCTGTCGTACATGGACATGAGCTTGGAGATCATCTTATGTCCATCTTCAGGAACTCCAATACTAGTTAAGTCAATTGGTTGAGACACTGAGTTCACTGGTGGCCTTGGCTGAGAATCATTGACATGAACCTGGACGGTAAGCAACTGTCTCGGGTGTGGACAAACCAACTGATGGTTGTCTCTCGAGTTCCTGTCCAGAATCTGCGGCTGATGTCGCTATGGACACACCCATGATTCTCACAGGTGAAAGCTGTTCTGTCCATTATAGTGTTTAGATATCTGTTTGGCTTCCTCTTCCTAATGGAACTCAGATGGCACTTCTTTCTTTACAGCCATCACTTTCTCTGGCTTGCGCCCTTCTATTTTGTAAGGACTAACCTTCTCAGCACCTTCAACGACGTACTGACTACAATCATTTCATCAGAAGGGAGCATCTCCACCTGATAGAAGGAGGACACGACTCGGGATAAAGCTTCCCGAGCCAAGGAATCCTCTTGGTTAATAATAGCAAGCCAAGTAACACTCTCTTTATATGCTTGATAACCGCACGCCTTCTTCAGATCATGAGGCTTCTTGTAAGGAGCATGACCTTAGATCTTTAAATGTTGTTTCAGGTAAGACATAAGTCCATTAAAACTGTAATGTATATGATATCCCCAAGGTTCTTTCAATTTCAAACAAAATGTTTTTTTGGTTTACACTTTCTTAGTTAGATGTTTTCACTATTTTCAACATGTTTCCTATTTTTCTAAGTATATTTTATTTCTATTATTCAAAATATATCTTTAAAAATGAAACAGATTCATCAAAAGGAAACGTGATTTGGCTTACCAAAAGTCCCATGAATATAAACAGAGAGCAAAACGATGATGAAACCAATAGTTAGAAGGAAATACCAGACACAACCTTTTTCAATGCAACCATTTTGTGTATTATCAAAGACACATAATCGAATATTGGTCATATCATAAAATTTAATCAACAACGTTTATATAGGATAATGTTATTCATATCATACTTATAACATATTAGTGTAATAACTTACATAATGAGATTATACATCAAAATGGGCTGTTAGACAAAATTATTTTGCATAGATTCTAAGGAACAATCAGAACAAAAAAGAGTTTTTGTTACATATCTCTTAGAATCCTCCTCAATATCTCTTTACTGCAATAGAAGAGCCAAGAAGGCAGAGAGTGAAGCTGCAACAATGGAGCCAGCCACCGGGAAAGCTACAGTGGCTGAGGAAGTACCTGGTGCTTGGTGCTGGAGACTCCATTGGTAGCCGCCGTGGCTGAGCTAACTAACACAGCCGAGACAAAGAGGGCGACAAAGAAGTTGTTGACATTCATCATTTCTATTATTATTATTATTATTTATTTATTTATTTTGGATGACTGTTTTGGGCGTTTTTTATCTGATGCCTTGAAGGCGAAGGTGAAGGTAATGGAGGTATTTATATTACAACAAAATGTGGAATGAGAAAAGGAGAGAGTTTCAAGGCCTGCCATTGATTAGCAAGACATGATTCTCTAGCTTTTATTGCTAAATTTAGGAATAATTAAATGGCAAAACTAAACTTAGAGCGATAGTTGTTCTAGGGTTGTTTGAATGAGTCTAGAATAAAAAGAGTTTCAATTAAAAAAGAAAACTCATTTTATTACAGTATTGCACACATGACATAACTAAACTTAGAAGCTCAGTCTCAGGCAAAATTAGCTTCAAACAGTAAAGACTGTAAAAAGAGAGACGAACCCAACACTAATCATAAACTATTGCACAACACAGAAGAACTAAGGATTCGAATAGAAATTATGAAATACCGACGACTCTACAACTGACAATTCTATTTGTTTTATGAATATTTACGTCTAATATTTCAACTTGTACTATACTGAGTCACCTTATGAAGCTTCATGTTTGACGATTTTACTTGCATAATTATGAAAAAAATATTTTCTATTAATCTGAATAATTAATAATAAATTGCATGTTTTGTAACTTAAATCATGACATATTGATGTATAAATATTAATGAACACATAATTAAACCACTAAATTAATGACTTGTGTATGCTAAAAAACACAGGTTAATAGGACTCTAGTATTATTGTTCAAATCGATATGATACAATAAAACACAGCAACCATTGCAAACGAAACTAGCTACTTAATTAATAGTCTCTTTGTTTCCTTCTGCTCCATCAAATGATTTATAGTTGCACTAAGCTTGGAGCATAAGAACAGAAGACAAGTTTGTTTCCAGATTCCCTAGCTTTTCCGATGTCCACTGTTTTTATCTTCCCATGTTCTTCAATGATATAAGCTCTTTTGTGTTTGTTCCTAAAATCATTGCAGATCCGGAAACAAGAGCCAGTTTCTTCTCCTCATCAATGAAGAAACTCTCAGCCACAAACCTAAACTGTCTCATCTTCACTCTCAAGAACCTGCTCCAAGATGCAGCATTGGGCTCAATTCTTGGTCGTAATCCAAATGTCCATTACCTGAACGCCTCTGCGATGATGTAACACAGCGAGCTGCTCATCTCTAACACGAGACAGAACCACAGTTTCGGAAACCGGACACTAGCGCCAAATGGCAGAACAAGACGCTGTCCAAAACTCTCTGTTGAAAAATCAAAACATAGTAGAAATATTTGATACTTAAAATCAAAGCTTTCAAACCAAATTGCTTCTTTAGCCAAAAAGTAAGTGTTTCCCTTGAGAGACACGCCACTTTGTATATCCCAGCCGACAGGATTGACATCAAGAACCCTCCATGAATTTGAGTTAAAATCATAGATTTCGAAAAACGGACCGAGTTTTGAGCACTTATTAACATCCAAAAGCCTCAAGATCTTGTGGTTACGATTGTTGTTGTTGTTGTTGTTTTCGTATCCCAGACCATACATGTTTCCTAGGTTTAATTTGTCCATGGGATGGATCCACCTGATTTGTCTCAAAATACGGGTTCCACACAACAAGCTGCCTCTCATCTTTGATGACACATAACAGTAAAGCCATCTCCGTAAAAGACTTTAGATATCATAGCTTTTTCAAGTATACTTACCCTATTAATAGATGGACAATAAATCAAGTCCCCGTCGTTACGGGTTCCTTGGAGGTCAAGTTTCATTGAACAAAGCTTAGAATCTATCACCGTGAACCCTAGAAACGTGCTCCCTGCGTCGGGTTTACCAAATACATGACTTTTTGATTAAAGCGTTCCACGTTTTACAAGTACCTCGCAGTGCCCTAAGAGATGTCAGTGAAACCCTAGATAATATCTCCTTTACGATATCCCCAGGAAGATCAGACATAGCCGTCGCCATTCTTTCAATTTGCAAAACAACGCTTTGTAACTTGTCTTCTCTTTTCAATTAACCTAGGGTTTTTGAAATCTCTTTATATATAGAGTTATTATTAAATAATACTAAATATTATGTTTTGTATTTTAATGTGCATTTATCACCTCTTTTTTTTAAAAAATTAAGGAATAAAATGCCAAACCTCAAAAAATTAAAAAATATATTTGAGACAAACCATCCTTAAAAGTTAAAACTCTAGATCAGCCAAATAGTCTAAAAGATTTAAATTTTAATCTCTCTGTTTCAAAATACTTAATATTTTAAGATAGTGTACAACTATTAAAATTGTCTTTTTATCTAAAAAAGTATTATTAAAATATTAATTATTAATCATTCAACCAATTAAAAAATAGCTTACAATATATAATTAATTGCACAGTTTTTAATATGGTAGAAGTTCAATTAAAATATTATCTATTTTAAAACGTAAAAAATTTGGGTAAATCTCTAAAATAGATCTTTTGAAATTTTTGTCACAAAAATGGATCTTAAGAAAAATAAATGACCAAAATAAATATTTTTATTTTGAAAATTTTAATATATATTTTTTAATTTTAAACTATACCTTCGAAATCCTGCCACATAACTCTAAACTCTAAGTATAGATTAGTTAAGTCAAGTGATATAAATGTATATTTACATTCTTTAATAAAATTTATTTTAATTATTTTCGCATTGAATACTATTTAGGGACACAAATTTTTTAAATTCTTACTTTGGTCATTTTTTCATTGTATAGAATAGATTTTGGTTTTTGTTTTTACAAAATCTAGTTTTTATCCAATGAAGCTTTTGGTAAATTAGATTCTCTATTTTCTAGGAAACCAGATTTTGAACCCTTTCACCATTTTATGCATAAAAACCAGAATCCATAATTTATGGGTTTCTCCATAATGCTACGACTACTACTATTTTTTTTGAAACAAACCATATATTTTTTTTTAATATTTTAGGAAAACCAGATTTTAAACCTTTTTATAAATATTAAAATTATATTTAGCATTCATTTTAATAGAAATGTATAAATAAAAATCTCACAAATAATATTATCAACCAATTAAACTTGAAGTTTTATTTAGGTAAATTATTTCCTAATGTTTTAATCAATATTTTACCATAGACTTTAATTATAGAAAATTTAATATATAGTTATAAGGATTATATATTTATTACACTATATTTTAGTTTTGTATTTTAAAATTTTAGCTATTAATATAATATTTGAATTACATAAATTTATATACGTATCATATTTATAAAATATATTTAACTTTTTCTAGTTTGCTTAAATGAAAAACTAACTCTTTTGTGTGGTAATAATTGTTATTATTTATCATTTTACTAATAAGTAATATTTATTATTAATTATTTTATTTTTAACTTTAGAATAAAATAATAAATTTATAATAAAAATCCAAAAACTAAAATCTGAAACAATCATTCATGTTTTTTTCTAAAAACTAAAATCAACTGCAAAATCAAAAATTTAAATTTAAAACTAAAATCTAAAAACTAAAATCAAACTGCAAAATCAAAAATTTAAAATTTAAAACTAAATCTAAAAACTGAAAAACTAAAATCCAAAAAACAAGAAACCAAAATCTAAAAACCAAGAAACAATCATCACCTATAGTTTTGAGCCTTGTTCTAAAACGCGGTGCGGAAGCACCGATTTTCCGGCGAGTAAGCGTGAAGCGGCTCCCTACCGTAGCGATTTGCTATCAATCGGATAGTTAGGCGGTGTGATAACAAAAATTCTTTGTTTTTCATGATTTTAATGTTCAAAATCGATGAGTATTGATAGATCTAAGTTTTGATGTATAAACAACAACTAAAATGTATAAGAAATGAAGATTTTTCGAAGAAAAGCCATGACGGCCGCAAGAAAAAAAAGTTGCCAGGAAAAGGGAGGATTTTATTCTAATTTACCCTACAACCTCCCACGTTTATTCTATTTGTCCCTCTTAATAAATTATTTCTTTTTATTTTCTTTTAGTTACAGAAATCTGACAAAATACTAAAATACCCCTATGAATCATCTAAACTACAACCCAACCTATGCTAAACCCTCTGAACTAGTCAAAAGGTTTCTTTCCCCTTCCCCTCTCCCCCACACACGTGTTTGTCCTCATCTCTCTTCAACCTTTATGCCTTTAATTAGATATTAATGGTGAAGATAAAACAAATTATTATTTTTTTGGATAAATTATATTTTAAATCATATTTTTTAGTATGTTATTGCGATTTTAAATAAGTCTGGTGATTTCAATGTCATATCAATACTCTTCTCTTTACGCTTCTAAACCATATCAATGGTGAGGAAAAAATTTAAATTCAAAATTGATGAATATGGATAAATTTATAGTTTTGATGTGTAAACAATAATTATAATTTCTGTTAAAAAATTTCCATTGGCGACCACGGATTTTTTTCTATAGAATCGGAAAGCCATAATAGGATGATGAAGAAATAATTAAAAAACTGGTCAATTTATTAAAAAAATAGGAAAACAATTATGTGAATCAAACTCCAAGTTGAAGTTAAGAAATAAAGAACATACCACCAGAACACAAATTAATTTTGTGAATAATCACATTCAACTAGATTTTTAAATATAATTTTGTTTTAAAAAATAAAATAAATCAAACTAAATAAAGTAACGAAACTAGTCATTGAGCCCGGGCTATCTAGTTAACAAACAAACAATATAACACCAGTCCACGAGTCATTTTTGAGATTATTTAGCACAAGTTTCATTTCGTATATAATTTTGTCTTATAAAATAAAATCTTATGTTAATTCCCGGTAAAATAAAATTATTGTCATTGTCATATTAAATTAAATGAGAGATCTCTTTCTTTAGCTAATGAGAAGCAAGTATCGAACCCGGGACTGTGTTAATAACAAATAAGGAATATACCACCGGACCACATGTTATTTTTTTATATTATATAATTAAATTTTGTATTTAAGGTTAATAAAACCCTAAATTTATTACGTATTACTATGACAAATTAAAGTAGTAAAAACGTGTAATAACATATGTCTAACATGTGTTATCTATGTGTCTATTTACGTAACTTACATTTTGTATATAATTGTAATAAAACCCTAAAATAATTCCTAATTAATCTCTGACATGTATTCATAATATATTTAACACATATTCTTAAAATATAACTTAAAATCAATACCATTAAAACAGAAATCATTCCTAAATTATAGATTTAATAAAATTTTAAATTTTTCCAATTATGCCCTTACTATTTGTCTAACAATTATAGATTCATTAATGGCAATTCGGTAATTTTTTTGGGCTTAAATTATCCACTTTCATTGGGCTTAATCAATTTTTTGGGGGCTTAAATTATCCACTTTCATTGGGCTGAAGCCCATTTAATTTGACAATTTAAACTAAAAACATATTGACAAAGCCCAATTAACAACCATAATATTAGCAATAATTAGTAAATAAAATAAAATAATTGTGGTCACGATTAAACATAAAATAAAAATATATAAATATGGGAGCAAGTGGAAATTTTATGCAACAACAAAAATATGTATAGGTAACAAAATTAAAATTGTCAAAAACAAAAACAAAACAAAATATAAATAATATCAAAAATGATTTACACAAACATATAAAACTCATTTTCTTTCATATATATATAAATATATTAGAATAAAAATATACCCGCGCTTTAAAGCGCGGGTCAAAATCTAGTTTACTCATTTAAAATGTCTACATGACATATATTCATAAAAACTATTATTATATATTTACACTTAGTAGTACTCAAGGTAGTAGTAATATTATTTTGTTTATAGTAATACTTTTGCTGATTTCAACATTTATTAGTAATATATAAGTTATATTTGATAAAATATATAATAAGCCAAAAATATAAAGTTTTTAAAAATGTGTATAATTACATAATAGTTCAAGGTAATCCAAAGTAGTACAAGGTAGTCTTAGTAGTGCTAGTAGTCCACAATAGACATTTATATAAATAACAAATATAATAATAAATTTTTAAATTTTAAATAAAATAATGTATATTTCAAGAAGAAAGTAATTTTTTATATTTTTCACAAAAATTAAAAATGATTTAAATGCACTCATGTTCTTAATAAAAATACATCTATTTAATCAAAAGTTTCTAAGACAAATATATTATTTATCAAACCAAAGCATTTAGTAAATAATAGTAGCGAAAAAATTACTTCTTATGAAACTAAGAGAATATTTTTATAATATATATAGATTGTTAATTTAATAAAAATATAATCCAGTAAAATATGAAATTTCTTATTTTATATTTGAAAGCTATATAAAAAATATAAAACTTAAATTAAGGAAATAATATATTTTTTAATTAAAATAGTTTTTAAATATATGTTTTATTAAATTATTATTTTAAAATATTTTATACAACCGAATTAATATAAATATTGTAATAAATTTAACATTTGAAATTATTGATTAAAATATTATTGAAATACATATTTTAATAATATTTTATTTTTGAAATATTATTTTAAAAATTCATATAAAATATTTTTGAAATTAGTTATTTTATTAAAATATGGAATATCGTATTTGTAATTTGATAACTTTTATATAAAAGGGGAAAAGGTGTTAGGGAAATAATTTATATAATTATTTTTGTATATATTTTAAATTATGTTTTGATTAAAATATTATTGAATAATTTATTTATTATTTTATTATTTATAATTTTAGCATATTAACTATTAATAATTCATTTTAATAAGAATTGTTTTTAAAAAATTAGAAAAAAAACTGTCACAACAGAAATAAGATGGGAACCTTCCACCCGAGAAAAAAAAGAAAATGGTGTGGGTCCCGGTACAATTGAAAATAAAAAGGAAAAGAAAAAAAAATGGTGTGGGTCCCATGATATTTGAAAAAGAAAAAAAAAAAGAGTAATAATAAAGAAATGAAGGTAAGAAAGTAAAGAAGGAAGAAGAGGGATAGTTAGATAATAGATGGGGTAGTGAGAATAATTTTTTTGTAAATAGGGTATTAGAGTTTTCCCTATTAAGAAGACGAAGAGATAATTTACAAAACTGCCATTAAATAAAAAAGTATTAAAAGTAAGCAAAACTGACACTCTTTGGTGTTGAACCTGAGAGGACATGTTACAAGCAAGGACTAAACCACCAAACCACACGTAATCCTTGGGATTCTTACATAAAATATAAGTTTTGATATAATGTTATTTAGGAGGTGTTATTGGTTCATGTACTTTAAAGTATTTAAAATCCATATATATTTTACAAATCAATGTAAAATATATTGATTTTCAAATCTAACATATAAATTTGTATTTATATTTACAAATCTGGAGGTTTTCTCTCGGAATTGAGTCTTTGTATTTTTAACAAAGAAAATTTATGCAAATCCATTATGAAATCAAATCCAATTAGTAAATTTCGGATGATTGAATAACACTTGATTTAAATTAAAATTTATAAATCATAAAATCAATAACACATGATTTTCAATATGAATTTTAAAATTATAAAACCAATAACACTTGATTTAGTTTAGATTTCTAAATCCATTAAAATGTTAGAACCAATAATTCCCCACTTAAAAAATAAATAAACCTAAAATTAATTTCACGCGTAGCGCTAGCGAGTTTCGAACAGGGTT
>CAJHQP010011810.1:0-14101 GCA_905132765.1 Moricandia arvensis
AGATTTTGTTATTTTATATCAATATTTTAATATAAATTTTCATTTATTTAAATATAATTAATTTAAAATAAAAATTTTAAATCATATTTAAGAATATATATGTATATATTTTAAAAATTACATAGAATATTTAAAATGCATCGATAGAAAAACAAATGGAATTAATAAAAAATTATTAATTTTTGAAAAAAATATATATTTAAAAAGTTTACCAAAAATAAAATTTATTACTATATTTAAAAATTATACAAAAATAAAAATAAACATTAAATGTGATTATCCAAGTCATATTTTTTCTTTAAGCCATATCATCTTTTCTGGTATGATTTGTCATATTTTTTTATGAAATTGAACGTGGTGATGAAACATATCAAAATCACTTCATAAATAATGTGTAGAGGGTGGAATGTTTTACTCTTTCAAATAATCTAAATAATTAAGTTTGTTGTAAAAACATTATTTATGGGAACTCATTTTTCTAAAAAATAAATGTAAATATGCATTGAGATATTTCGTCAAGTGTAAAAACTTTACCGATACTCTCCAATACATAAAATACAAAATCTATACTAATGTGCGTTCAATATCATAAATCCATTTGTAATGTCACATATGCAAGATATTTAATTATTGCTTGACCAGTATTTTAATGATATACTTTAAATAAATATGCAAGATATTTAATTATTGCTTGTCCAGTATTTTAATGATATACTTTAAATAAATATGCTTGAATAAAAAATCAGTAATGTTTTGTCGGGGCTAATTTAGATAATATTTTATATAGCCACATTTGTTGGTATAATTCTAAATGACTAATGGAACTGTAATCCCTTTCTTATTAATAGAGAAGCAAATTTAGAGAGTAACCTTTAATATGTAAGTTATTTACAGTTCTGCCATGCTGAGGTGTCAACACCACAATGCCCCTCAGCCTCAATAGTTAAGTGACCTTCTTATACTAGAATAATTACATAAAATGCCACTGATGTTCACCTAACATATTTTCGTGAAATTATTATTAACATATGCTTTGTATCATTCGTATTTACTGTAATAATAAAACCGATGATTTTTAACAAAAAAAAAAAAAACTGATGATTAGTCAGATGATGTAGATCTCCGGGTGGATGACCATTCATCGGCTGCGGAGAAATATGGGTCAAATCAAGGCAACGACAGAAGATTGGAGCCGTCGTCGTTGAACTAAGGGGAGATATTGAGAACACTTGCTACGGCGGGGAAGGATTTTCTGGATAGAACATAGTAAGATATTGAAAACACTTGCTATCATCTTGAGTGATTGCAGCCGAAACAAGCTAAGTTTCTAGAATACAGTACTTAAGGTTTTACTTATTAATAAGGAAGTTGTTTGATAAAAATTCAGTGACTTCTTATAAATGCTAATAGTTCACTTGAGTTATGGCGGCCTCATGTAAATACTGGGGAGTCCTCGATAACCCGATCTGCAACTAATTTGATTTCTAGGTTCTCTTTTTCTACATAAACGTGTTGTCTAAAAACATTTTTTTTTTGGAAATCAGAACATTTACCTATTATTCTGATAGATATTATGTATGATTCTATCTTGGGAATAGTTTTGAAATTGTGCTATGTGCCCGTTCAGTGATTGTCAGGTAGAAATTGTTCAAATTTTAGGAGAATCACACAGTCGGATTCCTTTCTTGCCATGGAATGTCTCCGGTCAAATTTCTTTCCTATATGTCCCATTGTATTCAACTCAACCAAACAACGAGTTTGTTCATTCATCAAAGAGAATGTCTCGTGGGCCTGTTATGGCAGCAAAGAAAGCATCTGAAGGTTTGCATCTCTCTGCTTTTACTTCTTTCTTAATATTTTTATGCAGTGTGGCAACTCATTTAATATTGTGTTTGGTTAGGCGAAAAACAAGAAGAAGGAAAGTAGAAGCAGACAGTTGATTTGCCAAAGACAGGTTTTGGTATGAGAGCGAATTCTTTGACGAGGGAAACTGAACTCCAGAAGCTGTGGGATGGGAACCACATCGTCAAGAGAGTTTCTGACAATAACAATGGAGTGAGTTTCTCAAAATTCCCTCACATCAAGTTTGCTTCAGAACTGGTGTCTGAGGTCGTTACTTGCCTGAGTAATTTGGCTGTAACGGTCAAACATTTAGAGTTACTTGCCTGAATAATAATGAAGAAAGTAAATGGTTACTTGCCTGAATAACAATGGAGAAAGCAGCTCTGCATTTGTTAATTTCCAGTTTGTTACTTGCCTCAGTAATTTTGTTGTAACTGTCCAACATTTTGGTTCTGCAGGCCTTGGATCAGGAAGTGAGAAAATAACTTACACCGCCAAAGTTGAGGCCAAAGGCGGTGCGGTGAAACTTGCGAAAGAAACAGTCAAAAGACAATGGCATCATTTAAGGTTGCTATCAAACTTTAATCCCGTACCTGAGTTCTTATTTTGAATGCATTTACCATTATGATTTTAGATCTCTTAGAACGTTTTATTTTGAGATATATTTTATTTGCTCATTAAATTGACTGGAACCCTTCATTTCGAGAGTTAGATAGGGAGATAAAACTGTTTCTTTATCAAGATGGCTTCTTCGATTATAATATTTGTTCTTAGGACTTTCTTTGATGGTGGGATAGGCTACGAGTAGCTCAGTTGATCATGTGAGTTGCTTTGGAGATGCAATAGGATGGTCCATGAAAGTATTGAGATTAAGACACTACATGTTTTTGAGTTTAATGGTGTTGTGTATTCTTATTGGAGACTTGGAGAAATATATTTAGTTTGCAATTTGCATTTCTTTTGTTTAATGAATTTTGCAGCCTTATATACTATTTTTCAGTTTTAAACTTTCAAACTACGTCTGTATTTATTTTCAGTTTTAAATTTTAGTGGAACTAATTTTTTTCAAGATAAAAGAGATAAAGGCTCTACGTCTTGCAGCTAAATCACAAACAAGGCCATGGAACTGTCCCCATTGAACTGGTGATAAATTACGATGGATGCACTGCGAAAAGCTTTTTGGTGTAAACTGCACACAGCAGCAAGGGGTAGAAGAATGTATTATTATATACATGGGCGGAAGGATTAAATCACAAACAAAGCCATGGAACTGATGATACATTGCTGGTACTTTTGTTGGATGTAATTTGTAAAAAAGAAAAACATATATATATGTGTGTGTGTGTGTGTGTGCCGCGCTCGCCGTGTATCTTTGTTTTTCTTTCATTTTGGATGATTTGAGTTTATAGCTTTTTTATTCTTTCATATATGTAATGCAGACTGATGCCAAAATTATGAATGTAACTCTGATCCTACCAATACTGAAGCAAAATACCAAACGTAAGCTTATTCAGACATTGATTCTATCTTTTTTTTTGGAATTATTTTTTGGAACTCATAGTTATTGCTGCTACCAAATTTTGGGGTCCATGTCCTTTTATAGTCTAATAGTTTGATTCAAAAAAATTGCTTAGTGTTTCTAAAATTACAACATGCTTAATTAAACATGACATATGGTAGAATTTCTATTAGGTATACGCGTTCGGGTCGTATTCGGATCAATTTTTCAATTTTTTCAGGTTTTAGATATTTGGAAAAAGAATTATACGGTTTAGATCAGTTCCTTTTGAGTCTAGGTTTGTTAGGATCTATAACTGAAATAACTATAAAATCAAGCAATTTTTGGATCCATAACGGGCCAGATCAGATTTGAGTATTTAGAATCTAACTAAGAATTTGAAATTTTGTTATACGGTTTGGATCGGTTCCTTTCGGGTCTAGGTTCGTTAGGATCTATAACTGAAACACCTATAAAATCATGAATTTTTTTGGATCTATATTGGGGCCAGTTCGGGTTGGAGTATTTAGGATCCAAAAAAGACCCGATGTATCTAAACTCCATCAAAAGTTAGCTGAAATTTGTATCTAAATTTTTACAAAATAACTAAAAATAAATATTAGTAATGATTTGATAGAAAAAAAACTATTAGTAATGAAAATTAAACAATTTAAACTCGAAATTTAACATTTAGAGTTTCATATTACTGAAAAATATGATTAAATTAATAATAAAAATTGCTAACAAAAAACATTTCAACTAAATCATAAACTAAAATAAAATTTTAAACACATAAAATCAAAGTTTTAGATATTTCAAGTCTTTAGACTAAGTATGAATCGGTTCGGTTCTGTTTGGATCCGGTTCTATTCGGGTTGGTTTTTCTGTTCTATTTCTTTTGTGTAGAGCAATTTTAGATCCAACTAAGCACATAAAAATTTTTGGTTCGGTTTTAGATCGCTTTCAGTTCATTTTTTTCAGCCTAAGTAAAATGTCCAGTCTGCATTTCTATATAATGTAGATAGAATTTATGAAGAAAATATATAATTATTTAATTATTCTATAATAATAATATAATCCCGCGCAAGGCGCGGGTCTCTACCTAGTGAAATATTAAATATCTAACAAATCTTCTAATAGTATCATGAATGTATTGTACTTCTATTTTAAAATAATTTAAATGATTTATAATTAAGAAAATAGTGGCAGTCATGTAAATATTAAACCAAATCAAGAGAATCTCAAAAAAGTTTCTTGTTTTAATAGTATTAATAAAAATGTATGGTTTTGTATATATGAAATTACTAAATTCATGTCTTTATTGAGGTTCTATCATGGATTTTTATTGTTTGATTGTTAGTGTTGATGGATTATTTTTAATTCAAATGATGGTGTTACAAAAATATATTTTTAATTCAAATGATAATTCAAATGATGGTGTTACAAAAATTAACGTTTTAATAATGCTAAGACATATTTACATATTTACGTTAGTTTTATCTTCCATTGGAATAGGTGAAACAGGTGAAACCACTAATATGTAACAACGAAAGTATTGGAAAATAGTTTATTTGGATACTAACATAATTAAAAGGTATAGTATTAAATAAAGAAATGGCATTGCTGTAAATATTTGTAAAACATAAGTTTACCTCAAAAAAGGTTCTTGTGTTTCAATAGTATTAATAAAAATTTATGGTTTTGTATATATGAAGGAATATAAAAGTTACTAAATTCATGTATTTATTGAGGTTCTATCATGGATTTGTTATTGTTTGATTGTAAGTGTTGATGGATTATTTTTAATTCAAATGATGGTGTTACAAAAATATATAAAATAATATTATATAGTTTAAAAGAAATGGAAAATCAATGGGTTCACGTCACTATGTTTAATACCAAATAATATGAAAAGGTGAAACGTTGATAATAATGCTAAGACATATTTACATATTTACGTTAGTTTTTATCTTATGTTGAAACAGGTGAACCCAATAATATGTAACAACGAAAGTATTGGAATATAGTATATTTGGATACTAAAATAATTAAAAGGTATAGTATTAAATAAAGTAATGACATTTCTGTAAATATTTGTAAAATATAAGGTTACTTCAAAAAGGGTTCTTGTGTTTTAATAGTATTAATAAAAATTTATGATTTTGTATATATGAAGGAATATATAAAGTTACTAAATTCATGTCTTTATTGAGGTTCTATCATGGATTTGTTATTGTTTGACTGTAAGTCTTGATGGATTATTTTTGATTCAAATGATGGTGTTACAGAAATATATAAAATAATATCATATATTTTAAAAGCAATGAAAAATCAGTGGGTTTAAGTCACTACGTATATTACCAAATAATATGAAAAAGTGAAACGTTGATAATAATGCTCAGACATATTTACATATTTATGTTAGTTTTATCTTCCGTTAGAATAGGTGAAAACAATAGTACGTAACAACGAAAGTATTGGAAAATAGTATATTTGAATACTAAAATACTTAAAAGGTATAATATTAAATACAATAATGATATTGCTGTAAATATTTGTAAAACATAAGATTGCCTCAAAAAAGGGTCTTGTTTTTGATAGTTTAGATGAAAAGGATATTATATTTCATTCCATAATGTTCCACATTATTCCAGAGTACATTAATTTTTATTTGAAAAATCAAATATACTATTGTTTCCATTTTTTTAAATTTCATAATAATTATTTTTACCATTCCATATATTTATTTTATTTGTCACCAGTTGCACTCATAAATACTAGTTGATTTACTTTGATGTCTTTTTTTTTTTAAATTAAGCTTTTGCCACAAATACCCATAGCTTGATTATTATTCTAAACTAGCATAATTTGATTTTAAATACAAATGTATACATATCATAATAAGGACGTGTATAACTTAAAGCAGATGTATACATTTGATGGGTTGTTTATTTTTGTTAGTTAACTTCTAAAAAAAAAAAGAAAACATAACTCTATAATTAATTAATAAAAATTACAAAAATACAAGTGATATTACAAGTAATGATTTATTGTAACTAAATGTAGAATTAGAGAAATAGTATATATTTTTATCAATTATTTATATATAGTTAAATAAAATACATTAACATTTTGTAGAAATAAATTTGATGGTTATGTATTTTTATATAAAATAATTAGATTTGTAGTTAAGGAATTATTAGTACTTTTTAAGATTTTTAAAGTCCACATAAATATATTCCCAAAAGATCTTCATGGTAAAAGTCACTTATTACATTAATTTTCTAGGACCTATACACAAAACACTCTTTTTTTCTTTTAAAAACTAGGAGTATTTCTGGTTTTCACGTCTTAAAATAAAATATAAAGTAATTCTAAAATCAGTTATCTCAATTAGTTATAATATTGCTTTTCTGTAAAAGAAAAATATTTAATGACTAAAGTTTATGTTGTTGAACTATTTTAAATCTCACTGATCTTCTAAAAATATATACTGAAGTTTCTAATTATTCAACTGTTTGAAATTAAAAATTAAAATTTTTAAATTTAAATTATTATTCAGAAACTATTATGTGTAAACATAATATATATTTCTTGATATAATACAATTACCCGCAAAATTGCGGGCAAACACCTAGTTAATTTTTATTTGAAAAATCAATTATACTATTGTTTCCATTTTTTTAAATTTCATAATAATTATTTTTACCATTCCATATATTTATTTTATTTGTCACCAGTTGCACTCATAAATACTAGTTGATTTACTTTGATGTTTTTTTTTAAATTAAGCTTTTGCCACAAATACCCATAGCTTGATTATTATTTTAAACTAGCATAATTTGATTTTAAATACAAATGTATACATCTGCTTTAAGATATACACTTCCTTATTATGATATAGAGTTACCGATCTCCACTAATGGCATATCTATGAAGTTCCATTGGTCGTGTAGGAATGGAATCCAAGGGCATCTACGTATAGACCAAAGCTTTCTGCCTTACCAATTCGGGTAGATCTCTGATGTCTTGCATATTTCCATTGTTTTGTCTATTTATCCATATGCATTTTTTATCATATAGACTAGGATTTAGTCATTTCTAGATTGCATTTTGCATACATGAGTTCTTATCAGGTATGGGATTATCCTTGGAGTTCTTGAAGATGGTTGGAGGCTTTTGGAGCTAAAAAGGGAGTCAAAAGGTGATTATAGGACAAGCGGAGACGAAGCTACGTGCCAGAGCGACCTCAGCACGTCGCTCCCATCCAGAGCGACCTCCACAGTGAGGTACAAGGGTCGTTCGGCGTCGTGTCATTTTGAAGCAGGTGGAAGGCCCTGGAGCGACCTTACCAGAGCGACCACACCAGGTCGCTCCCAACTGGAGCAACCTCCAGAGCGACAGCAGATGGTCACTCGGCCTTCGAGACGCGAAGTGGAACACTCGCAGCGACCCCTCCGGAGCGATATGATCATGTCGCTGCGTGTTCTTTCTCAGACGAAACTCAATTTATTTTAGGGACCTTTTGGTCATTTTGTTTCATGTTTGACATTTTCTAAACCTAAGTTAAGTACCTCTGTAAGCCGTTTTGGGCATATTATCTTTTGTTCTTGAAGAAATACAGAAAAACCTTTCGCAAAGTTTATCTTCTAAGATCATTGTTTTATTCTGCTGTTCATTCCTTGTTTATTCAATCATTCACATGAGTAAGCTTGAATCCAGAATGGGTTTAAGAAGAATCATGATGATTAGTGAGTAGACCACCTTATGATTCATGGGTTAGGGAGACTACGGGTGATTAGGCTAGATCTAGGATGTTTTAGTGTAGATTTCTCTTGTTCCTTGCTAGTAGAGTAATCGTAATGCATCTTTTGAGTTGGCCACTCAAGGGTTAATCTTTAGACATTTCCCACCCATAAAGTGCTCGATGAAATGTCTGAGTCGACTCTCCTAAGCTTTTAACATTCTTTACCAAGGACACTTGTTGTTAAAGGAGTTAAAATGGCTAGTAGAGTTATTCTTAATGATTACTTTCATAACATTCAACCGAAGACATTTGATGCTTGAGTTATGTTAGTAAATGAACATTCATCTAGACATAGAGCTTGTTTAGCATTGTGTCTAGGCTTAAGGTTGATAGTTTAATTGATCGCTTGCCGTCCTTAGTTGAAACCTTAAGCACCCAAGGTCTATTTCCCTTTACCCATGAGTTCTCTTTTATTTTAACTGTCAAAACTATTTCACTTATCGTGTTTAGCGTTCTGTTATTGCATTTTAATCTTAGTAGTAATTCAAAACCCAATCAATCACATGATCTCACTTAGATTAAGGTAGTACTTGCATTCTCGATGCTTTTATATCCCTCAGAACTGGTTCGACAATCTTTTATACTACAACATTTGCCTTAGGAGCCTTGAAACTCCTAACATCAATCTCCAAGGATTGTCTGACAATCTGATCTTCGAAAAGGGACTGGTAATTTTTGGTGATCAAGAGAGAGCTTCACAAAAGTTACATTTAAATACAAAATGTTGCATTCAGCTTGATTTTGTGTGTGTGCTTGTGGTTGTGAATCTGTAGAAGCCACTACCACAAAAGTAATGATTCATATACATAATTACGGGTAAGCTACCCATGGTTACCTTCACAATGCAAGACATGTAATGGTTGGGGACACAAAGATAAGGATTATGACCAGATGAAAAAAGAGTCGTCGTTAATCTCGAAAAAATAATTGGCGGGAAAAAAAGAGAAACAAACGAACTGTAAGTAACAGTAGATAAAGATGAGAAGAAAGTTCAAGAACAAGGCATAGAGGAGAAAAACAACCATTACAATTCAAACTAGGGAACATTATCTAGCAAGGATCAAACTCATAAGCTTGCTTTGGGAATGACTGGAAACTGGTTGTTAAGAATGGCAAGAGCCCGCTCAAAGAAGAAGAAGAAGAAGAAGAAGAAGAAGAAGATAGTTCATCTAAGGAGGAGCAGCCACTGATAAAAGAAATCAGGAAATCTCAGAATTCATCCCAACGAGATAGAAACAAGCCAGCGAGAGGGAATCAAGTATTGGAAAAGTTAAGAATACTTCACTACAAACCATAAACAAGAAGGTCTCTTCACAGAGACTATAATGATTAAGGCTTTATGATATAACTAAGCTGTATATTAAAGAAGTTCTACACAACCACCCTATTTCTCTCTCGAGAAACAAGCTCGGACTCACCAATTCACTAACTACTATTCTACTCCTTGGGTCCTCTTATATAGCTGAGGCCCAATAACATTTGTAACAAAAACAAACTCTAACAAACTTGTGTCATCTCATCCAATCTTGGCGCCAAATCTGGTTTATCTCTTCACTACTCTTCTTCTTCTTTATGTAAACCCTCTTGAGCATATCAATACCCTCATTTGCAAGACTCAGTTTATCCTCAAGTGAAAAAAGAACGAAACTGATTCTTCACATCATTAGCTCTCAACTACGAAATTTCATGTTCAGGAAGATTTTTCCACTTCACCAAAACCTCCAAATGGCCCTCTGCATCATATCCGCAATCCAAAATCCCTTTCGGCTCAATCCCAATCTCTTCCTCATCTACCAATACCGATGGTAAGACCGAAATAACTGTTGCATCACCAATCACCGGTTTTAATTGAGAAACATGAAATACCAGGTGAATGCGAGATGTCTCTGGCAACTTCAATCGACTCGCTACCTATCCCACCTTTCCAATTGCTTCAAATTGACCATAATATCGAGCCACCAATTTCTGAAATAAACGTCGTCTCACTGGTTATTGGCAATAGGGTGTAAGCTTCAAATACACATGAGTACCTACTTCAAACTCCAACTCTCTCCTATGTTTATCAGCATTATTATTCATCCTCTCTTGAGCTCGCAGCAAATTAGCTTTGATAGACTCCAAGAATCTGTCCCTTTCTTTTAGCATCACATCCACTTCAGAATTCTTTGTGGATCATGTCTCATATGCTAACAATGTAGGAGATTCACGTCCATATACCGGTTGAAAAGGAGTACATTTCAAGGCAGTGTGATAAGTCGAATTGTACCACAATTCCGCCCAAGGTAAATATTTGGACCATGTCTTCGGATGCGTTGACGCAAAACACCTCAAGTATGTTTCCAAACACCTTTTAAGGACCTCCGTTTTCCGTTTAATTGCGGATGAAAAGTTGTAATGAAATGAAGATTAGTCCAATACAAACGAAAACACTCTTGCCAAAACGCACTTTGAAAAGTCTTGATCCTATCAGAAATGATGGACTCGAATCTCTGAACTTCTCCTTACTAAACCAAGCAATCATCCTCTCTTTAAACTCATTCCAGCTTCGAAACCCCGTCTATGTGTCTCAATGTTAAACCAGCTAAGAGAATCTCCCGTTAAGCTCACTGAAACTACATCCAGCTTGGCTTTCTCATCATAACCGTTGAAGTGAAAGAATCTCTCAGCTAACGCTATCCAACCATATGCATCCACACCATCAAACACATGCAATTCAACATGTTTCAACATGCCTTCTCTATCCCCTATTATTGTGTTCCGTTTTACTGTATCCTCATGCCTAATACTACGGCCATGTTCCAGGTTTGAGTGATGTACCTGGTAGTTAGGATGGCGATACGTCGGTGGCGGTTCCTCAAATAAATCAATACTCTTCGATAACTTCTTCTTTAATCGCTCATACATTTTCTCGTAACACGCTTCTATCTTTGCTTCCAACGACGCTTCTATCTTTGCTTCCAATGACACTTCTATCTTTGCTTCCAACGACGCTTTGATCCTTGACTCCATGGCTTTCGTGTGTTTCTTTAACTCGCAAAACGATTCTGTAAATCGCTGATTCGTTTCAATCTGTGACATCGTATGCCCATGTAACGTTGACGATAGCAGATCCAAGGACATCAGAGGATCGGAGTGCGATTCGCCGCCTTCTTTCGGTTTCTTTTTCATCATCTCGCACAATTGCCGCAAAATTTTCTCGATTCAGAACGCTCAAACGCACCAATTTGATAGAATGTATATTAATAAATTTCCACCCAAACACCCTCTCTTACTCCTCAAAAGTCGAAGATTTAAGCCGAATACATTCTTGTTATCTCTCGAGAAACAAGCCCAGGCTCACCAATTCACTAACTACTATTCTACTCCTTGAGTCCTCTTATATAGTTGAGGCCCAATAACAATTGTAACAAACAGTTGTAACAAACTCTAACAAACTTGCGCCAACTCATCCGATCTTGGGCCAAATCTGTTGTCCCTCTTCACTAATCTTCTCTTCCTTATGTAAACCCTCTTCAGCATATCACTTTCATTTTTGTGCAAAATGTGCAAATATAAGGCTGTAAAAAGCATGGATAAGCTCTGGAAATCCATTATTTGGTTGTCAACTATGATTTTCATCGATTGGGAAAGAATCTGGCTAGTCTAGTCTCCTTTGTTAACAATGGAGATTTTGTATTAAAGCCCTCAAATGATAACAGCTCTGGCTCGTCTTCCATCGGGTCAACAATGTGTTGTATTATGTACATATGCTTCAAACTTTCAAAGAGATAAGTCTTTCCAGTGTGACAAGTTGAGAACAAATCATTTTTTTCATTAGAGATTATATTCCCATGGCAGTGCTGAGAGATTTCAACTGCACACTCTCTTCTGATGAAAATTCTAATGGCCCTCCATCAGATGACCCGGAATAATAGAAATTAGAAAAAACAATATTTCTAGGAGATTTTCAACATGGTACAAGTAAAATCATCAGACATCGTTCTCACAAGACAGTCCAAGATATTGCAGTCAGATATGAATCATCGTAAGAAAAATAAAAATTTGGTTGTACAATCCTCTATGTAATATGTCTTATAGTTTGTAATAGTATAATAAACCACCTTACAAACTAATTGATTTTTCTCATCATCTAAGTCTAAGCAATTCTAAAGTATGTCAAATAAGATGTAACTAGAGATGCATCCATGCACCCGCACGAGTATTTGTTTAATATACATATGCAATAATATATTGGTTTGCACAAACATTAGTTCGTATGGATGTTTGTTGATTTATATCATATATTTATGAAAGTTTGACAATTTTAATTGTTTATAATTTTTTGATTGCTTACATTACGATTGGATATAAAACCAGTCAAAATGATATGATAATATATATTCGTCATTTATATTTTTTGTTAAAGTAATCATTTTTGATGTATTTATTTATAAAATTTAAAACACAATTATTATATTTTGTATATTAATATATACATATTTTCAAAATAAGTTGTATTTATGTTTTAATAAGATAATAGATATGTCTCTAAGTTTTTTATATGCCAATTCTACTTCTATGTTCATTTTTGAGGAACTATTATAATTGAAATTATTTGTTATATTCTTATAATTCATATATATATATATATATATTATATATATATATAATATATATATATATATGTGTGTGTGGATTATATTAATCATCATATTTAACATATATTTGAAAAATAACTTTATATGCTTTAACAAAACAATTATATTTATATTTTGTATATGAAATAAAATAATAATATACATGAATATATAAAATTAAAGTTGTAGTCACATTTTAAATATTTTTTTTAATTTATTGTAAAATTTGGGTTAAGAAATAATTAGGTTAGAGGATAATTGTAATTTTGGTAAGCTGGGTTAAGAATAATCTAAATAAATAAATTATTTTGGCTAATTAATTTAGTTTGATAAGTTTGGATAGAGAATAATCTAACAACTAATTAAGTAATAATGATTAATTCAGTGGCATAAGTTGGTAAATATTAAAGTGAAGTAAGAGTTATTTTCAAAAGATACTTTAGTTTTAGTAATATAGATACACTAGTTAAGAATGTTCATTACTAAGTAGAAAATATTAATATGTAATTTAGGAAATTTATGAGCTATTTTTTTTTCTTATTGAAAAAAGCTTGAGTTTACCTGAGCATATTTTTGTGAAGTGCTTAAATTATCATTTAATTTGGTAATAGACTACTATTTAATCAGAATATTTTCTTTTCAAACGACTTTAAAAGAAATTATATTAGTTTTGCAGTAAACCAAGTTTGATTTTATCATAGCAAACTTTGATTAAAGTTGAAATTTAAATACTTTATGTGAAGCCTACTCTCGGAACCATAGGTTATTTTAAAGTTTAAGTAAAATCGTGAAATAAATGAGTTTATCATAGTAGACTTCTCATAACATCTCAAAACTTCATGATAATTTTTTCACAGAAAGACTCTTATAGATAGTGTGAAAGTCATATCTCCAGCCTAAGAAGATCGTTTTCTTTTACCCGTATTTTTGATCTCCGCCATCCTTAAAAGTCTACAAGATTCCCTTGGTTAAATCATCAAAAGTTATAATTGTCTTACTGTTTTACGGAAATCTCAAATTGAAGTTTCATCACGTGCCTCCGTTGTTCTAGTTTCTTACAAAAGCTTCTACCTTTAGCAGATTTCCATGTTCGGCACGGAGGAGTTTCCGTTGGAACAACATCATCAAAACACTGTTAGTTTCATCACGCACTCATAACCATCTACTCACATTTGCAGTGCCTAACCCAAGAAAATTTCAGAAGAAATCTCTCCTAGAGACGAGGAAAGAACTCCTCATGTTCCTTAGAATTTCGATAGTATCTGTAATGTCAAGTAGAGAAAGAGTTATGAAACACCTCAACACAGAACCACATCCAAGAACGACTCAAAGAACAAA
>CAJHQP010011811.1:0-14099 GCA_905132765.1 Moricandia arvensis
TAATGCCATTTGTCCGAACATGGTAATCTTGAATCACTGGAATAGAAAGTGGGATAGCTTCTACCTCATAACTCTTACAAGATTTATTCAACTTCCTGGTCACTTTCCACTGATTAATGTTCCAAATCATGCTTCTTACATCTTAATTCCTCCTGGTTTGATTAGAATCATGAAGATATTCCATATGTCCGAAAAGGCTAATCTTGAATCACTGGAATAGATAGTGGGATAGGTTCTTCCTCATAACTCCTATAAGATTTATTCAACTTCCTGGTCACTTTCCACTGATTAAGATTCCAAATCATGCTTCTTAAATCTTGTTTCCTCCTGATTTGATTAGAATCATGAAGATATTGTCATATGTTCCAATCATGCTAATCTTGAATCACTGGAATAAATAGTGGGATAGCTTCTTCCTCATAACTCCTATGATATTTATTCAACTTCAAGGTTATTTTCCACTGATTAGTGGTTCCAAATCATGCTTCTTACATCATGGGTCCACCTGGTTTGATTAGAATCATGAAGATATTGCCATATGTCTGAACAACCTAATCTAGAATCACTAGAATGAAAGTGGGGATAGCTTCTTCCTCTTAACTCTATGAGATTTATTCACTATCCTGGTGATTTTCCACTAATTAATGAGTCAAAAGCATTCTTCTTACATCTTGGTTCCTCCTGGTTTGATTAGAATTATGAAGATATTGCCATTTATCTAAACATGGTAATCTTGTATCACTGAATAGAAGGTGGGATAGCTTCGACCTCATAACTCTTATGAGATTTATTCAACTTCCTGGTCACTTTCCACTAATTAATGGTTCCAAATCATGCTTTTTACATCTTGGTTCCTCCTGGTTTGATAAGAATCATGAAGATATTGCCATATGTCCGAACATGCTAATCCGGATTCACCTAAATACAAAGTGGGAAACCTTCTTCCTCATAACTCCTATGAGATTTATTTCAAATTCATTGGTTACTTTCCACTGATCAATGGGTTCCAAATCAGGCTTCTTACATCATAGGTCCTCCTGGTTTGATTAGAAACATGAAGATATTTTCATATGTCTGAACAGGCAAATCTTGAATCACTGGAATTGAAAGTGGGTCAGCCTCTTCCTCTTGACTGCTATGAGATTTATTCAACTTCCTGGTGATTTTCCACTAAATAATTGTTCCAAATCATGCTTCTTACATCTTGGTTCCTCCTGGTTTGATAGAATCATGAAGATATGCCATTTGTCCGAACATAGTAATCTGAATCACTGGAATAGAAAGTGCGGATAGCTTCTACCTCATAACTCTTACAAGATTTATTCAACTTCCTGGTCACTTTCCACTGATTAATTGTTCCAAATCATGCTTCTTACATCTTAATTCCTCCTGGTTTGATTAGAATCATGAAGATATTACCATATGTCCGAAAAGGCTAATCTTGAATCACTGGAATAGATAGTGGGATAGGTTCTTCCTCATAACTCCTATAAGATTTATTCAACTTCCTGGTCACTTTCCACTGATTAAAGATTCCAAATCATGCTTCTTAAATCTTGTTTCCTCCTGATTTGATTAGAATCATGAAGATATTGCCATATGTCCAATCATGCTAATCTTGAATCACTGGAATAAATAGTGGGATAGCTTCTTCCTCATAACTCCTATGATATTTATTCAACTTCAAGGTTATTTTCCACTGATTAGTGGTTCCAAATAATGCTTCTTACATCATGGGTCCACCTGGTTTGATTAGAATCATGAAGATATTGCCATATGTCTGAACAACCTAATCTAGAATCACTAGAATTGAAAGTGGGATAGCTTCTTCCTCTTAACTCTATGAGATTTATTCAACTTCCTGGTGATTTTCCACTAATTAATGAGTCAAAAGCATTCTTCTTACATCTTGGTTCCTCCTGATTTGATTAGAATTATGAAGATATTGCCATTTATCTAAACATGGAAATCTTGTATCACTGGAATAGAAGGTGGGATAGCTTCGACCTCATAACTCTTATGAGATTTATTCAACTTCCTGGTCACTTTCCACTGATTAATGGTTCCAAATCTTGCTTCTTACATCTTGGTTCCTCCTGGTTTGATTAGAATCATGAAGATTTTGCCATATGTCCGAACAGGCTAATCAAGATTCACCTGAATACAAAGTGGGATACCTTCTTCTTCATAATTCCTATGAGATTTACTCAAATTCATGGTTATTTTCCACAGATCAGTGGTTCCAAATCATGCTTCTTACATCATAGGTCCTCCTGGTTTGATTAGAATCATGAAGATATTGTCATATGTCTGAACAGGCAAATCTTGAATCACTAGAATTGAAAGTGGGATAGCTTCTTCCTCTTGAATGCTATGAGATTTATTCAACTTCCAGGTGATTTTCCACTAATTAATGGTTCCAAACCATGATTCTTACATCTTCGTTCCTCCTAGTTCAATTAGAATCATGAAGATATTGTCATATGTCTGATCATGCTAATCTTGAATCACTGGAATAGAAAGTGGGATAGTTTCTACCTCATAACTCCTATAAGATTTATTCAACTTCCTTGTCACTTTCCACTGATTAAAGGGTCGAAATCATGCTTCTTAGATCTTGGTTCCTCTTGGTTTGATTAGAATTATGAAGATATTGCCACATGTCCGATCATGCTAATCTTGAATCACTGGAATAGATAGTGGGATAGGTTCTTCCTAATAACTCATATGATATTTATTCAACTTCTTGGTTATTGTCCACTGATTAGTGGTTCCAAATCATGCTTCTTACATCATGGGTCTACCTGGTTTGATTAGAATCATGAAGATATTGCCATATGTCTTAACAAGCTAATCTTGAATCACTGGAATTGAAAATCGGATAGCTTCTTCCTCTTAACTCCTATGAGATTTATTCAACTTCCTGGTGAGTTTCCACAAAATAATGGTTCCAAATCATGCTTCTTACATCTTTTTTCCTCTTGGTTTGATTAGAATTATGAAGATATTGCCATATGTCCGAACATGGTAATCTTGATTCACTGGAATAGAAAATGGGATAGCTTCTACCTCATAACTCTTATGAGATTTATTCAACTTCCTGGTCACTCTCCACTGATTAATGGTTCCAACTAATGCTTCTTAAATCTTGGTTCCTCCTGGTTTGATTAGAATGATGGAGATAATGCCATATGTCCGAACAGGCTAATTCGGAGTCACCTTAATAAAATATGGGATACCTTCTTCCTCATAACTCCTATGAGATTTATTCAAGTTCGTCGTTATTTTCCACTGATTAATGGTTCCAAATCATACTTCTTACATCATGGTTCCTCCTGGTTTGATTAGAATCACGAAGATATTGCCACATGTCTGAACAGGCTAATCTTGAATTACTGGAATTGAAAGTGGGATAGCTTTTTCCTCTTGACTGCTATGAGATTTATTCAACTTCCTGGTGATTGTCAACTAATTAATGGTTCCAAATTATGCTTCTTACATCTTGGTTCCTCCTGGTTTGATTAGAATCATGAAGATATTGCCATTTGTCCGAACATGGTAATCTTGAATCACTGGTATAGAAAGTGGGATAGCTTCTACCTCATAACTCCTATGAGATTTATTCAACTTCCTGTTCACTTTCCACTGATTAAAGGTTCCAAATCATGCTTCTTAAATCTTGGTTCCTCCTGATTTGATTAGAATCATGAATATATTGCCATATGTCCAATCATGCTAATCTTGAATCACTGGAATAGATAGTGGGATAGCTTCTTCCTCATAAATCCTATGATATTTATTCAAATTCATGGTTATTGTCCACTGATTAGTGGTTCCAAATTATTCTTCTTACATCATGGGTCCACTTGGTTTGATTAGAATCATGAAGATATTGCCATATGTCTGAAGAGGGTAATCATGAATCACTGGAATTGAAAGTGGGATAGCTTCTTCTTCTTAACTCCTATGAGATTTACTCAATTTCCTGGTGATTTTCCACTAAATAATGGTTTCAAATCATGCTTCTTACATCTTGGTTCCTCCTGGTTTGATTAGAATTATGAAGATATTGCCATTTGTCCGAAAATGGTAATCTTTAATCACTGGAATAGAAGGTGGGAAAGCTTCTACGTCATAACTCTTATGAGATTTATTCAACTTCCTGGTCACTTTCCACTGATTAAAGGTTCCAAATCATGCTTCTTACATCGTGGTTCCTGCTGGTTTGATTAGAATCATGAAGATATTGCCATATGTCCGATCATGCTAATCTTGGATCACTAGAATAGATAGCTGGATAGCTTCTTCCTCATAACTCCTATAAGATTTATTCAACTTCCTGGTGATTGTCCACTAATTAATGGTTCTAAATCATGCTTCTTACATCTTGATTCCTCCTGGTTTGATTAGAATCATGAAGATATTGCCATATGTATGAACATGCTAATCTTGAATCACTGCAATAGAAAGTGGGATAGCTTCTACCTCATAAATCCTATGAGAGTTATTCAACTTCCTGGTCACTTTCCACTGATTAAAGGTTCCAAATCATGCTTCTTAAATCTTGGTTCCTCCTGATTTGATTAGAATCATAAAGATATTGCCATATGTCCGATCATGCTAATCTTGATCACTGGAATATATAGTGGGATAGCTTCTTCCTCCTAACTCCTATGATATTTATTCAACTTCAAGGTTATTTTCCACTGATTAGTGGTTCCAAATCATGCTTCTTACATCATGGGTACACCTGGTTTGATTAGAATCATGAAGATATTGCCATATGTCTGAAGAGGGTAATCATGAATCACTGGAATTGAAAGTGGGATAGCTTCTTCTTCTTAACTCTATGAGATTTATTCAACTTCCTGGTGATTTTCCACTAATTAATGGTTCTAAATCATGCTTCTTACATCTTGATTCCTCCTGGTTTGATTAGAATCATGAAGATATTGCCATATGTATGAACATGCTAATCTTGAATCACTGCAATAGAAAGTGGGATAGCTTCTACCTCATAAATCCTATGAGAGTTATTCAACTTCCTGGTCACTTTCCACTGATTAAAGGTTCCAAATCATGCTTCTTAAATCTTGGTTCCTCCTGATTTGATTAGAATCATAAAGATATTGCCATATGTCCGATCATGCTAATCTTGATCACTGGAATATATAGTGGGATAGGTTCTTCCTCATAACTCTTATGAGATTTATTCAACTTCCTGGTCACTTTCCACTAATTAATGGTTCCAAATCATGCTTCTTACATCTTGGTTCCTCCTGGTTTGATAAGAATCATGAAGATATTGCCATATGTCCGAACATGCTAATCCGGATTCACCTAAATACAAAGTGGGAAACCTTCTTCCTCATAACTCCTATGAGATTTATTCAAATTCATGGTTACTTTCCACTGATCAATGGTTCCAAATCATGCTTCTTACATCATAGGTCCTCCTGGTTCGATTAGAAACATGAAGATATTTTCATATGTCTGAACAGGCAAATCTTGAATCACTGGAATTGAAAGTGGGTCAGCCTCTTCCTCTTGACTGCTATGAGATTTATTCAACTTCCTGGTGATTTTCCACTAAATAATTGTTCCAAATCATGCTTCTTACATCTTGGTTCCTCCTGGTTTGATTAGAATCATGAAGATAATGCCATTTGTCCGAACATGGTAATCTTGAATCACTGGAATAGAAAGTGGGATAGCTTCTACCTCATAACTCCTATGAGATTTATTCAACTTCCTGTTCACTTTCCACTGATTAAAGGTTCCAAATCATGCTTCTTAAATCTTGGTTCCTCCTGATTTGATTAGAATCATAAAGATATTGCCATATGTCCGATCATGCTAATCTTGATCACTGGAATATATAGTGGGATAGCTTCTTCCTCCTAACTCCTATGATATTTATTCAACTTCAAGGTTATTTTCCACTGATTAGTGGTTCCAAATAATGCTTCTTACATCATGGTTCCACCTTGTTTGATTAGAATCATGAAGATATTGCCATATGTCTGAACAACCTAATCTAGAATCACTAGAATTGAAAGTGGGATAGCTTCTTCCTCTTAACTCTATGAGATTTATTCAACTTCCTGGTGATTTTCCACTAATTAATGAGTCAAAAGCATTCTTCTTACATCTTGGTTCCTCCTGATTTGATTAGAATTATGAAGATATTGCCATTTATCTAAACATGGAAATTTTGTATCACTGGAATAGAAGGTGGGATAGCTTCGACCTCATAACTCTTATGAGATTTATTCAACTTCCTGGTCACTTTCCACTGATTAATGGTTCCAAATCTTGCTTCTTACATCTTGGTTCCTCCTGGTTTGATTAGAATCATGAAGATATTGCCATATGTCCGAACAGGCTAATCCAGATTCACCTGAATACAAAGTGGGATACCTTCTTCTTCATAATTCCTATGAGATTTACTCAAATTCATGGTTATTTTCCACAGATCAGTGGTTCCAAATCATGCTTCTTACATCATAGGTCCTCCTGGTTTGATTAGAATCATGAAGATATTGTCATATGTCTAAACAGGCAAATCTTGAATCACTAGAATTGAAAGTGGGATAGCTTCTTCCTCTTGAATGCTATGAGATTTATTCAACTTCCAGGTGATTTTCCACTAATTAATGGTTCCAAATCATGATTCTTACATCTTCGTTCCTCCTAGTTCAATTAGAATCATGAAGATATTGTCATATGTCTGATCAATTGATCAGGCTAATCTTGAATCACTGGAATAGAAAGTGGGATAGTTTCTACCTCATAACTCCTATAAGATTTATTCAACTTCCTTGTCACTTTCCACTGATTAAAGGGTCGAAATCATGCTTCTTAGATCTTGGTTCCTCTTGGTTTGATTAGAATTATGAAGATATTGCCACATGTCCGATCATGCTAATCTTGAATCACTGGAATAGATAGTGGGATAGGTTCTTCCTAATAACTCATATGATATTTATTCAACTTCTTGGTTATTGTCCACTGATTAGTGGTTCCAAATCATGCTTCTTACATCATGGGTCTACCTGGTTTGATTAGAATCATGAAGATATTGCCATATGTCTTAACAAGCTAATCTTGAATCACTGGAATTGAAAATCGGATAGCTTCTTCCTCTTAACTCCTATGAGATTTATTCAACTTCCTGGTGAGTTTCCACAAAATAATGGTTCCAAATCATGCTTCTTACATCTTTTTTCCTCTTGGTTTGATTAGAATTATGAAGATATTGCCATATGTCCGAACATGGTAATCTTGATTCACTGGAATAGAAAATGGGATAGCTTCTACCTCATAACTCTTATGAGATTTATTCAACTTCCTGGTCACTCTCCACTGATTAATGGTTCCAACTAATGCTTCTTAAATCTTGGTTCCTCCTGGTTTGATTAGAATGATGGAGATAATGCCATATGTCCGAACATGCTAATTCGGAGTCACCTTAATAAAATATGGGATACCTTCTTCCTCATAACTCCTATGAGATTTATTCAAGTTCATCGTTATTTTCCACTGATTAATGGTTCCAAATCATACTTCTTACATCATGGTTCCTCCTGGTTTGATTAGAATCACGAAGATATTGCCACATGTCTGAACAGGCTAATCTTGAATCACTGGAATTGAAAGTGGGATAGCTTTTTCCTCTTGACTGCTATGAGATTTATTCAACTTCCTGGTGATTGTCAACTAATTAATGGTTCCAAATTATGCTTCTTACATCTTGGTTCCTCCTGGTTTGATTAGAATCATGAAGGTATTGTCATTTGTCCGAACATGGTAATCTTGAATCACTGGAATAGAAAGTGGGATAGCTTCTACCTCATAACTCCTATGAGATTTATTCAACTTCCTGTTCACTTTCCACTGATTAAAGGTTCCAAATCATGCTTCTTAAATCTTGGTTCCTCCTGATTTGATTAGAATCATGAATATATTGCCATATGTCCGATCATGCTAATCTTGAATCACTGGAATAGATAGTGGGATAGCTTCTTCCTCATAACTCCTATGATATTTATTCAAATTCATGGTTATTGTCCACTGACTAGTGGTTCCAAATTATTCTTCTTACATCATGGGTCCACTTGGTTTGATTATAATCGTGAAGATATTGCCATATGTCTGAACATGCTAATCTTCAGTCACTGGAATTGAAAGTGAGATAGCTTCTTCCTCTTAACTCCTATGAGATTTACTCAATTTCCTGGTGATTTTCCACTAAATAATGGTTTCAAATCATGCTTCTTACATCTTGGTTCCTCCTGGTTTGATTAGAATTATGAAGATATTGCCATTTGTCCGAAAATGGTAATCTTGAATCACTGAAATAGAAGGTGGGAAAGCTTCTACGTCATAACTCTTATGAGATTTATTCAACTTCCTGGTCACTTTCCACTGATTAAAGGTTCCAAATCATGCTTCTTACATCGTGGTTCCTGCTGGTTTGATTAGAATCATGAAGATATTGCCATATGTCCGATCATGCTAATCTTGGATCACTAGAATAGATAGTTGGATAGCTTCTTCCTCATAACTCCTATAAGATTTATTCAACTTCCTGGTGATTGTCCACTAATTAATGGTTCTAAATCATGCTTCTTACATCTTGATTCCTCCTGGTTTGATTAGAATCATGAAGATATTGCCATATGTATGAACATGCTAATCTTGAATCACTGCAATAGAAAGTGGGATAGCTTCTACCTCATAAATCCTATGAGAGTTATTCAACTTCCTGGTCACTTTCCACTGATTAAAGGTTCCAAATCATGCTTCTTAAATCTTGGTTCCTCCTGATTTGATTAGAATCATAAAGATATTGCCATATGTCCGATCATGCTAATCTTGATCACTGGAATATATAGTGGGATAGCTTCTTCCTTCTAACTCCTATGATATTTATTCAACTTCAAGATTATTTTCCACTGATTAGTGGTTCCAAATCATGCTTCTTACATCATGGGTACACCTGGTTTGATTAGAATCATGAAGATATTGCCATATGTCTGAAGAGGGTAATCATGAATCACTGGAATTGAAAGTGGGATAGCTTCTTCTTCTTAACTCTATGAGATTTATTCAACTTCCTGGTGATTTTCCACTAATTAATGGTTCAAAAGCATGCTTCTTACATCTTGGTTCCTCCTGGTTTGATTAGAATTATGAAGATATTGCCATTTATCTGAACATGGTAATCTTGAATCACTAGAATAGAAAGTGGGATAGCTTCGACCTGATAACTCTTATGAGATTTATTCAACTTCTTGGT
Organism: Moricandia arvensis; assembly: GCA_905132765.1. Taxonomy (NCBI): domain Eukaryota; kingdom Viridiplantae; phylum Streptophyta; class Magnoliopsida; order Brassicales; family Brassicaceae; genus Moricandia; species Moricandia arvensis. Next base: position 9,302 of record CAJHQP010011811.1, read on the forward strand.
CACTTTCCACTGATTAATGGTTCCAAATCATACTTCTTACATCTTGTTTCCCCCTGGTTTGATTAGAATCATGAAGATATTGCCATATGTCCGAACAGGCTAATCCGGATTCACCTGAATACAAAGTGGGATACCTTCTTCCTCCTAACTCCTATGAGATTTATTCAAATTCATGGTTATTTTCCACTGATCAATGGTTCCAAATCATGCTTCTTACATCATAGGTCCTCCTAGTTTGATTAGAATCATGAAGATATTGTCATATGTCTGAACATGCAAATCTTGAATCACTAGAATTGAAAGTGGGATAGCTTCTTCCTCTTGACTCCTATGACATTTATTCAACTTCCTGGTGATTTTCCACTAAATAATGGTTCCAAATCATGATTCTTACATCTTGGTTCCTCCTGGTTTGGTTAGAATCATGAAGATATTGCCATATGTCTGAACATGCTAATCTTGAATCACTGGAATAGAAAGTGGGATAGCTTCTACCTCATAACTCCTATGAGATTTATTCAACTCATAGAAAGTGACCAGGAAGTTGAATAAATCTCATAAGAGTTATGAGGTAGAAGCTATCCCACTTTCTGTTCTAGTGATTCAAGATTACCATGTTCGGACAAATGGCAATATCTTCATGATTCTAATCAAACCTGGAGGAAACAAGATGTAAGAAGCATGATTTGGAACCATTAATCAGTGTACAATAACCATGATGTTGAATAAATCTCATAGGAGTTATGAGGAATAAGCTATCCCACTTTCTATTCCAATGATTGAAGATTAGCCTGATCAGACATATGGCAATATCTTCATGATTCCTAATCAAACCAGAAGGATCCATGATGTAAGAAGCATGATTTGGAACCAATAATCAGTGGACAATAACCATGAAGTTGAATAAATCTTATACGAGTTATGAGGAAGAAGCTACCCCACTTTCAATACTAGTGATTCAAGATTAGCATGATCGGACGTATGGCAATATCTACATGATTCTAATCAAACCAGGAAGAACCAAGATGTAAGAAGCAAGATTTGGAACCTTTAATCTGTGGAAAGTGACCAGGAAGTTGAAAAAATCTCATAGGAGTTATGAGGTAGAAGCTATCCCACTTTCTATTGCAGTGATTCAAGATTAGCATGTTCAGACATATGACAATATCTTCAAGATTCTAATCAAACCAGGAGGAATCAAGATGTAAGAAGCATGATTTGGAACCATTAATTAGTGGAAAATCACTAGGAAGTTGAATAATTCTCATAGGAGTTATGAGGAAGAAGCTATCCCACTATCTATTCCAGTGATTCAAGATTAGCATGATCGGACATATTGCAATATCTTCATGATTCTAATCAAACCAGGAGGAACCACGATGTAAGAAGCATGATTTGGAACCATTAATTAGTGGAAAATCACCAGGCGGTTGAATAAATCTTATAGGAGTTATGAGGAAGAACCTATCCCACTATTTATTCCAATGATTCAAGATTAGCATTTTCGGACATATGATAATATCTTCATTATTCTAATCAAACCAGGAGGAATCAAGATGTAAGAAGAATGATTTGGAACCTTTAATCTGTGGAAAGTGACCAGGAAGTTTAAAAAATCTCATAGGAGTTATGAGGTAGAAGCTATCCCACTTTCTATTGCAGTGATTCAAGATTAGCATGTTCAGACATATGACAATATCTTCAAGATTCTAATCAAACCAGGAGGAATCAAGATGTAAGAAGCATGATTTGGAACCATTAATTAGTGGAAAATCACTAGGAAGTTGAATAATTCTCATAAGAGTTATGAGGAAGAAGCTATCCCACTATCTATTCCAGTGATTCAAGATTAGCATTATCGGACATATGGCAATATCTTCATGATTCTAATAAAATCAGGAGGAACCACGATGTCAGAAGCATAATTTGGAACCATTAATTAGTGGAAAATCACCAGGCGGTTGAATAAATCTCATAGGAGTTATGAGGAAGAACCTATCCCACTATCTAATCCAGTGATTCAAGATTACCATGTTCGGAAAAATGGCAATATCTTCATGATTCTAATCAAACCAGGAGGAACCACAACGTTAGAAGCTTGATTTGGAACCATTAATTAGTGGAAAAACACCAGTAGTTTGAATAAATATCATAGGAGTTATGAGGAAGAACCTATCCCACTATTTATTCCAGTGATTCAAGATTACCATGTTCAGACAAATGGCAATATCTTCATGATTCTAATCAAACCAGGAGGAACCAAGATGTAAGAATCATGATTTGGAACCATTAATTAGTGGAAAATCACCAGGAAGTTGAATAAATCTCATAGGAGTTATGTGGAAGAAGCTATCCCACTATCTATTCCAGTGATTCAAGATTAGCATGATCGGACATATGGTAATATCTTCATTATTCTAATTAAACCAGGAGGAACCACGATGTAAGAAGCATGATTTGGAACCATTAATTAGTGGAAAATCACGAGGGGGTTGAATAAATATCATAGGAGTTATGAGGAAAAACCTATCCCATTATTTATTCCAGTGATTTAAGATTAGCCTTTTCGGACATATGATAATTTTATCATGATTCTAATCAAACCAGGAGGAACCAAAATGTAAGAAGAATGATTGGGAACCATTAATCAGTGGAAAGTGACCACAGATATGAATAAATCTCATAGGAGTTATGAGGAAGAACCTATCCCACTATCTATTCCAATGATTCAAGATTAGTCTTTTGGGACATATGGTAATATCTTCATGAATCTAATCAAACCAGGAGGAATCAAGATATAAGAAGCATGATTTGGAACCATTAATTAGTGGAAAATCACCAGGAAGTTGAATAAATCTCATAGGAGTTATGAGGAAGAAGCTATCCCACTATCTATTCCAGTGATTCAAGATTAGCATGATCGGACATATGGCAATATCTTCATGATTCTAATCAAACCAGGAAGAACCACGATGTAAGAGCATGATTTGGAACCATTAAATAGTGGAAAATCACCACGAGATTGAATAAATATCATAGGAGTTATGAGGAAGAACCTATCCCACTATTTATTCCAGTGATTCAAGATTAGCCTTTTCGGACATATGGTAATATCTTCATATTTCTAATCAAACCAGGAGGAACCAATATGTAAGAAGCATGATTTGGAATCATTAATCAGTGGAAAGTGACCAGGAAGTTGAATGAACCTCATAAGAGTTATGAGGTAGAAGCTATCCCACTTTCTGTTCCAGTGATTCAAGATTACCATGTTCGGAAAAATGACAATATCTTTATGATTCTAATCAAACCAGGAGGAAACAAGATGTAAGAAGCATGATTTGGAACCATTAATCAGTGCAGAATAACCATGATGTTGAATAAATCTCATAGGAGTTATGAGGAATAAGCTATCCCACTTTCTATTCCAATGATTCAAGATTAGCCTGATCAGACATATAGCAATATCTTCATGATTCTAATAAAACCAGAAGGACCCATGATGTAAGAAGCATGATTTGGAACTAATAATCAGTGAACAATAACCATGAAGTTGAATAAATCTTATACGAGTTATGAGGAAGAAGCTACCCCACTTTCAATACTAGTGATTCAAGATTAGCATGATCAGACGTATGGCAATATCTACATGATTCTAATCAAACCAGGAAGAACCAAGATGTAAGAAACATGATTCGGAACCTTTAATCTGTGGAAAGTGACCAGGAAGTTGAACAAATCTCATAGGAGTTATGAGGTAGAAGCTATCCCACTTTCTATTGCAGTGATTCAAGATTAGCATGTTCAGACATATGGCAATATCTTCAAGATTCTAATCAAACCAGGAGGAATCAAGATGTAAAAAGCCTGATTTGGATCCATTAATCAGTGGACAATAACCATGAAGTTGAATAAATCTCATAGGAGTTATGAGGAATAAGCTATCCCACTTTCTATTCCAATGATTCAAGATTAGCCTGATCAGACATATGGCAATATCTTCATGATTCTAATCAAACCAGAAGGACCCATGATGTAAGAAGCATGATTTGGAACCAATAATCAGTGGACAATAACCATGAAGTTGAATAAATCTCATAGGAGTTATGAGGAAGAAGCTATCCCACATTCAATTCTAGTGATTCAAGATTAGCATGATCGGACATATGGCAATATCTTCATGATTCTAATCAAACCAGGACGAACCAAGATGTAAGAAGCATGATTTGGAACCATTAATTAGTGGAAAATCACTAGGAATTTGAATAATTCTCATAGGAGTTATGAGGAAGAAGCTATCCCACTATCTATTCCAGTGATTCAAGATTAGCATGATCGGACATATTGCAATATCTTCATGATTCTAATCAAACCAGGAGGAACCACGATGTAAGAAGCATGATTTGGAACCATTAATTAGTGGAAAATCACCAGGCGGTTGAATAAATCTCATACGAGTTATGAGGAAGAACCTATCCAACTATTTATTCCAATGATTCAAGATTAGCATTTTCGGACATATTATAATATCTTCATTATTCTAATCAAACCAGGAGGAATCAAGATGTAAGAAGCATGATTTGGAACCTTTAATCTGTGGAAAGTGACCAGGAAGTTGAACAAATCTCATAGGAGTTATGAGGTAGAAGCTATCCCACTTTCTATTGCAGTGATTCAAGATTAGCATGTTCAGACATATGACAATATCTTCAAGATTCTAATCAAACCAGGAGGAATCAAGATGTAAAAAGCATGCTTTGGAACCATTAATTAGTGGAAAATCACTAGGAAGTTGAAT
>CAJHQP010011812.1:0-14099 GCA_905132765.1 Moricandia arvensis
TGGTGTGGAGGCTAAGGTCTGTTTCCTACCATGGAATCGCTAACCAGTCCTGCTTCTACGTCAAAGTTAAGTGTCCTCTTGCGGTTGGTGCTGTTGTTGTTGCTGTCAAAATGAGATGGGTTGGTCTTATGCATATATATATATGGAAGAAGAAGCTGATGAGAGATGTGTTTTTATAAAGACTTACTTGTTCAAGCGGTTGTTGATGGCAGATAAGTCTTTGAAGGGCTCTGGTAAGCATGTGTGCTTCTCCAACACAAGCATAGTAACTCTTTGAGCTGTGTGAAATAAGAGCATCCATCTGCAAACACATGGAAGGTTTAGCCCAAAACTAATACCATTTAAGTGCTAGGATCTCTTTACCTTTGATCCCCTTAGGGGAGAAACCATAAACATTGTGAACAGCAGATACTTTTTAGGGGACATGTCTGGAATACTTGGAAATACCGACACCTTTGGTGATCCAGGACAATGACCTGTCAATCCAATACAAGACAACCAATTAACTTAGGTAACTGCTGTCATGGACAAAGCTCACGTCTAACAATAACTACCTTCAGGCTTATTATGGCCTCGACAGCTTGGTCCTTCTTCACATGAACTATCTCCACCAGCAACGGCTTTACGGCGGGATAAATAATCGTTGTAGAATGTGATGATGTCACATGATCTGGTCCTACTCTCTGTTACACAAAGTCATTGTGAGAAGTTTTAGTCTCTCTTCATAGAGTCAGGAGACTTGTTCTTCAACTTAAAGGTTAAAAGTGTATGTATAATACCCCTTGACGACGACACTGTGATGAGTCCACAAAAACGCTGCGGGAAAACTAGTGGTTTACACTGTGGTTGCTTCCGATAGTTGAATATGATTTCCCTGAACGTTAGGCTCATTTGGGATATCTAAAGGGAGATTCATGGTAAAGTGTTAGCTGAATAGATGCACATATAAAGACAACATAGAGTTAAGACATTGAACTGACCTTGGCCACTCCGTAAAAGCAACAGAGAATGATCTGGTCAATATGTCGATTAAATAAAAGAGAAGTCCGCTGAGCAAGCACACGTTGGAAGAGACAATATACACTCTCCCTTATTTGCTGAGAAAGTTGTAGCCTTTCCACCATTCCGTTGATTCTGACGGCAGCTAATTTATTAATCTGTGGAAACCATCATGTAGTGAATATGACAGGTAACACATTAGCCACCCACAACATAATCAATATCACGTCTAATGGTTATAAGTTGTAATGGATGTTTAGCACCAGATATCACATTGACTTACCTTAGTGAAGAATATATTGATACCAGTTTCTGCACAAGTTTCTCCTCCTCCTCCTGGGTTAGGCCGTGTAGGACTGTACACAATTATCCGATAAAGGTATACTTAGCAAGTACAGAGACATAGAGTTCAAGAAAAGCAATATATCATACACATACCTAGCAAATGCAGACTGCAACGGAGGTGGCGGCATCTGGATTTAACGTTGCCTAAGGCCAACAAACGATCCTTTACTGGTGATGCAAAGGAACTGCGTTCAACTAGAATGCTGCGGTAGTCAGTACACAGTCGCTTGGGAGATTTAATATCTCCATTTGTCCTGTATGGCAGTAAATTTGAAGTTTTTGGTAAGAAAACCACACTATTAACAGCAGGTTTTGCGAAAAAAAAGTGTAACAACTGCTTTGACTCAAAACACAATTACATTACCTGGACATGCTTCATGCTTTTGGTTAGAAGATGCATGATTTGATCCTTCAGAGAAGTTAATAAGAGCTGCAATTGCATCCAGAGATGGCATCGGTTCAGCTAGTAATCCAAGCCTGTTAATCTCCAATGCAAGCGATGGCTTGGCAACAATCAGAGAGTTGTACATTGAGGAGCCTTTCTCCCAAACCATACTCTCGAGAAGCCGTTCCTCTAACGAGTTCAGATGCCGTCTCAATTCTCTAGGAAGAGAATCCTCATGTCTGATGAAACTCTCAATAACCTTGCTGAGATCAAAGGCTGTGATCCCAGTCCTCTCCAGAACAGCCGGGAACAACATTGTGATGCTTTTGTGGGTAGCTAGAACTAGTTCAGCGGAACAAGCCAGCATGCATCTATGGAACCTCTCATTGGTCAGTAAAGAGTTCAAGTTGTTTACATGCAAAATCTGAGCTTCTGCTTTGCACATTGCCTCAAGAACTCTGTAGTATAACTTCACAGCTTCAAATCTTCTCTGTTGTGCCCATATGTCATCCATCAGGTTAACAGGTTGCAAACTTCCACCTGCACATTGGTCCCCAAGCGAGCTATTTGGAAAAATAGCTTCCAATATTACATGTGCTCTTCTTGTGACATCATTTGTTATATCTCTGTCACACGACTTCAGGAAAAGTTCCAAGCCAGGAGAAGGTTTTGGCGGAAGCGGACATATAACAGTTCTGAGCCATTTGGCAGTTGTCATCGCTGTGCTCACTGGTGTTGCTGTCAACTTATTAGTACAGCTAGTTATAGTTGTCTTAGCAGCAGGTGACTTATGAGGAGAGAGTGGACTTATAAATGTCCTCGCCGGTGAGCTCAAAGAATCAATTTTCCTCTTAACACCAGTAATATTTACAGCTCCTGCAGATAGGCTTCCAGATCCAAGTAAGCTATCCTCTTCATTGATGAACACCCTCTCATCAAGCTCGCCTTTATTACAGACTGTTTCATCATAATCTTTTTCTAGTGTGGTCAAGCTAGTTGAGATGGATGCCTCATCCAGTAAATCCTCAAAGTAGGTCAATCCATCTGAAAATGAAATTCCATTTTAGAAGAACAATCAGGTAACGGTTCAATCAACTCGTATGACTTTGTGAGAGGAAAATGTTCTTAGACCAACCTGGGTTAATATTATCTAGTTTGTCAGTTTTGCACGCAGATGCTGCCGATGGCTTCTTCTTCAATATTGTTTCTATCAAATTATTTGCCTTGTCCATTATTTTCCTCAACTCATCTTCTGAAGCGTCATATATCTTGCAAAGTGATGCGACCAAGTCTACATCTTTGTCACCTTTCTTAACTGAAAATTCATCACAAAAACGAGAATAGTGAAAAAAATATTCACCTGGCTAGAGGAAAATAAGCACTTACCAAAGCGTGAAGAGTCTTGGATGTTGAAATTTCGAAACCGACAAGGAATGTGTATGATCAAAATAGCCTGGTACCAAAAAAAAAAAGAAAATTTAGTCTCAACTTATCCACATTAAACAAAAAATGAAGGGTCTTTCAATAGGAAGTGCTCAAAACAAGTCACTAACCAATACAGAAACTAGGCCATTAGTGCATGTTACAAGGTCTTTAAACCGACTAAAAGCATGGTTTCGGAGTGCTAGAAAGAGTAACCATCCAAAACGGTAACTATCCGGCAAATAACTCGCAGAGTTTGCTGAGGTCTTTTCTGCGTTTGCATCGTAATTCAAGAAGAATTCCCGGTACCCACGTTTGTAGTATCTGTTACCAATACCAAAAAAAAACGTTATACATACAAGACAAATAACTAAAGCTTATTCACACGAAGACCAGATCTGAAACTCTGAATCGTGATAATATGGAAATTCAAGATCTTATTATTATTGCACAGTGAGAAAGTTTGCTTCTTAGATTAAGTTGATAAGAAGTGTATCTATGTCAACCAATATCATGTCACAGAACAAGAAAAATGAAAGAAGAGTGCAACACATGAGGGGAGCTAAACTCACTTGCTTAGAAGGCTAAGATGCACAAAGTTCGCCTGCAGCTCCTTTGCCTAGTAAGAAAAAGGTAACACATGTTAAGAGAAGAAGTAAAAACTTAGCAGTGATGGACTAAGATAAATCATATATAAAGAGCTGATGAAGAACCTGAAGTCTGTTCTCCCAGTCTGCACCATAAAGTTCACATAGCACAGGACCAGCCTTAACAACAAACTGAGGTAACTCTTTGAAAAAATCCACAATACTGAAACAGAAACAAAGAATGTTAATCAATACAACAAATGTATTAAAGAAAGGTCAGGAAAGAGATTTGGTCATTACATACTTTAGCTTTAGAGCCCTTAGGATCTGACATAGATTAAACCCATTATCACCAGACACTGACTGGCCATCCACTTGTTTTCTCACATTAAGCATCTTCACTGAATAGAGAATGAACGCGAACCAGAACCTCTCCACTTCCTCCCGCTAACAAGCAGAATAACAAAAGAATCAGTCTTAGTGAAGCCATACTCTTAACCGTCAGTTTAAAAAAAAACTGAATTTCACCGTTCCACTTCCAATGTTGGCCATGTTTGCTGACAAGATTCTTTTGGTTTCTGTATACAACTTCAAAGCTTCATCGCAAACGCTTCCATCAAGAGAAAGAACTTTCTGCAATAAGAAAGTTAAGTCTAGGGATTAGAGCTACATAGTCTTCAAAGAGAATATCAATCCATGATACATGGAATGAGATCGCCAAAGATAACCTCGCATAAGTCCAAGAGAGTTGCTTCGCTTCTTTTCCCGTTAGGGTCAATGGGTGGAGTCACTGGTGGCTGTACTTCTTCCATCGTCTCCAACAGCGAAGCTGAAAACATGAAAAAGTCAAGCTAATTAAAAAAAAACAGTACATTTCAGGGCAATATGAACAGACAGACGAAAACACCGACCAAACTATTCTAACACAATACTTCTTGTCTTAAATTCAAGCCAAAATTACACAAACCCTATCGATAAAAATTGAATTTCTTTTTCAGGAGAGAAGTCCAAAAAATCAAATTCAACACAGAAAAAACCCTAAAAATAAAATTCTAAATCCATAGATATGCAAATGGATAAAGATCTTACATATGTTTCTGTATCACAGATCCCAAGAACGAAACGTTGTCTGGTTCAAGCTGAACAGAAAGATCGAAACTTTAAGAACTAGTCTTAAAAAACGACGAATTAAACGAAAATAAAACAGTGAGAACGAGAGATCTACGTCAATCCCTGTGACTATCTCTCTATCTATCTTCACCTGACTTTCTCTCTCTCTCTCTCTCTCTAGATTGGGGGAGACTGATTATGCGGCAAACCCTAGAAAAGGAATCTATCTAGCGCGGGAAAATCAGCATCGAGTATACATACACATGCGTATACAAATTATATACGATCACTATCAGCCATTTGTAGCTCGACACGTACCCCTTTCAATTTACCGCCAAAACTTTCTTACTGTTGCGTGAAACGCTGGGAGGGAAAAAGATTCTCCGTTACGGCGGTGTTAAAAACTAACAGATGTGTGTCATAAACGGCGTCTGGGTTTTCGTGACCGCGACAAAGCCTCGTGTAAGTTACGAACGGGACCCCATATTATACGATGTCGTTTCAGTAATTGTCGTTTGGATACAGGAGTAGGTGTGTCCTATTCGTAACTGTGGATAGTTGAAACAATTATACAGATAAATCTAGGATTTAACATTTATTCGTTAAATTTGATTCGATTTGTTAGTTATTTCATTTTGTTCTAAAAATTTTGGATATCCGTAAGTTTTTAAAACAAAACAAATATTAAAAATATTAAAGGTTGATATTTGCTCGGTTGTAACTTTATATATATATATGTACATATATAACTAATTATATAATTTAATAATATATCTTATATAATTATTATTTTAACAGAAAATTTTATAAATATAGTTTATAAATTACTTAGAAAAATGTTAAATTAAGAAACGTAAATAACATCTTTATAGAAAATACAAATTTCTAACAAAAATTGTTTTATAACAAAATTTTAATTTTTTTATGTTATGAAATATATAGTTACATTAACTTTTACTTTTATATTATGTAAAAAAAAATTAGATTTTTTTTTTACATATTTTACTTGTACTAAACAAAAATGATGAGATATCCGTAAATATCTGTTAATAATTACAAATATTCATAAATTTTCCAAATCTCCATAGAACTAGATATCCGTATTTTCCGAATCAAATCAAATTGGAAGAATAAATATCCATACAATACGAATCAAATTAAAAATACTAAAATTACAATACTATTCGCTCTGTATAATTAAAAACCCCATATAAATCACCACCAGCAAACCTTCGCTTTGATCCAACTCTTCACCTACGTCAGCCTCACTAATCTCATCTCTACTTCTATTGGTCATACCTTATCAGAACAATTCTTCAACTGAAGACATGTTTTGTAACGTTATGGCTCATGGTTGTGTCGATCATTAACCATGATATCATAGCAAACCAAATGATTTTAAATGGTAAAAATACAAAGAAAAGTGAAGATTCTGAATAACTATTAAAAATGTCATGAATGATTTTCACTGTCATTGTTTGTTGCTGTTGGAGTATAAGAAAGAAAATATGAGCTAACATGTATCACCATGTTTTTTTCTGTTTCGTTTCAGGAGTTTAGAGAGAAAATGACTTATCCTCGATTTGCGTATGTCTAATAATAACATCACTTGTTTCCTCCTGCTCCTCTTTTCTGCATCATCAACACCTCTACATCTTTGTTCTTCCGCTTCAGTTTCTTTTCTGACGAGAACAAGACGTTGTACACCACAGCCCTCACTTTCCAAGTTTCATCATGGACTATGAAGTCAAACACAAGCTCACTAGAAGTGGATTCTTTGGCTTCAGGACAATCCTGGTTTATAGAGATGGAATCTTTAAATATATACAGATGCTCTGTATCTTTAATTAGAGCCGGCAGTTTGAACTGTTTTGATCCACAACGAGACCATTCTATCTACCCCGGACGCGACAAGAGACCCACATTAATGAATTTGCATCCTCTTCATCAATGTGGTGATCCTCGAGATTCGACAGCAAAATGCAAGCTTTAAATGTGAGTAGTGAAGGAAGAGGCTTTGGAGTCAAATTGATAGTTAGGGAATGTGAAGTAGCTCGGTGAGTGAGATGTGCAGGAACTTCTACACCCGGCAAGAGCGCATATTTGCAAGATGAAGTCTGAATGAGCTCTCTAGCTTCTCGATTCAGGTTGATGCAGTTAGCAAAATTTAGACAAATCTCTGGATGCTGAAAAATGCAGTCTATTCTCTTCAGAGATTCACAGCCTTCTGCATTTAGAGATAAAAGATAAATTGGAAGTTGTGGAAGTTCAACGAGCTTTCTACATTCTCTGATGTCAAGCATTTCTAGTCTGACGAGTTGTCTGATGTAACTTGGAATAGTCCTGAGACCACTACTTTGGAAACATAATGATGATGTTGGTCGAAGAGCCTTCTTGGGTAGACATATTGGTAAAATGTAGTTAACCGTTGACTACGGCATCAAAGAAGCCATCCTCTCCATGAACACCAGCCTCATCATCAATCTCATTATCCTTACCATCATCATCCCCATGAATGCCACATCTACTCAGACCAAGAAATTGAAGATTCTCCAACGTAGAGATATTTGGAGATATATTGTTAAGCTTCTTGCAGCCATACATTATTAGTTTATGCAGACGGGAAAGATTATGAATCATTGGAGGAACTTCATGTCTCCTTGTCTTGCTCAACTCCAACTCTACAATGCTCTTAGGAACATTTGGAAACTCACTGAGGTTTCTACACCCTGACATATCCAAACTGTAAAGGCAAGACCAAGAGCTGATTGATGAGGGGACTTCCTCTATCGCAGTATCTCTAAGGTCGAGTTTCCTGATGTTTCTTGAAATGTCTGGAAACGTTTTCAATCGTGTACAACCAGAGAGAGATTTCAGGTTGATATTGGTAGGTAACGTCTCTAGCTTTACGCACCCGGTCATGTTCAGCACCGGCAATTTGTGAAGGTTTCCAATAGAGGAGGGGAGTGTCACCAAACTCTCGCAGCCACTCAGTTCCAAACTCTCGAGATTAACTAGCCTACCTATAGGCGTGGGGAGTTCCTTCAAGCTTGTGCAATAGTAAAGATCCTAAAATTTGAGATCCCTGGCCTTTCCAATAGAGAAAGGGAGTTCCTTCAAGAGGTAGCAAACGCCATTTGAAGCTAGTAGCATTTCCGATAGTGCTATGCTCTAGAAAATCTGAGCAGTAATTGAGATTTAAATACTCGAGATTGGTAGCTTTTGAGAGATCTGAAATCTCTTTGAGATCCTTGGAGTCGCTCAAATCTACCCACTTGAGACATTGGAGTGGCTACCAAAAAAAAAGACATGTTTTAGAGAAATGACTAATAGCACCTTATGGACAATAAACACACAACAAAGAAAAAAACATGGTACTTACTTTAATTCCCTCCCAAAGCTTCTCAAGTTGCTTTGGCGCATGATAAGTTCGACAAGAAACTCCCCAGAGAACTCAGAAGGCCAAAACCTCACTGGAAAATAATCCCAAATCAATAATCTGAGTTTGTTGGGTAAACAGTTGAGACCTTGGGGTAAGCATAAATTGTAAGAGTAAGAGTAGACTGCTAACAACTGGAGATTATTCATCTTGTCGAAAGCTTTTCACTTATTTGGATTTCCTCTCCGCCTTCTGGAGGTTCGAACGTTATTCCTAGAACAGTTCCAGTACCCTGTTTCAAAAGGAACTAAGTCTCACCATAAAACCAAGAAAACACAAGACTATACTATATGTGAGACTAACTGCTTCTGCAAACACAACTTCAACTGATAGTCATCATCATAACAAAGCCTAGGATAATTTCTTTTGATATTCTCCATAAACGCGCTGAATTGAAAACCACGAGAGAGGTGGTCATATAAAACTCTAATAGTGGTCGTCTTACCAATCCCAGCAGGACCCAAAATCCCTATCATCATAACGTCATCTGATTGTAGGTTCAACAAGGACTTTATCTCCGAGATACGAGCTCCCATGCCAGTAAAGGTATCAAAATCCCTTGACGGGGTCAAATCCAACACACCCATAACATCTAAGGCAATTTTGTTGATCAAATCAGCTTCATTGACCCTAACCAAAACAAAACAAAATAAACCTCCTCCATTAAAACTGCCAATCATAATATATTTTTTGCTTTAAAATAAAAGTAAAGGTGAACAACAAACCAATTGCGAGAATGATAACCAGCTATACTTGCGACATCCATGAGAGCTTGCCTCCATCTCAGCTTCACCTCTTTGTTTTTCCCACACATGTTTGCTCAAAGGCATTCCCGAAATCTCCGGTTTGTTTCCTCACATCGGATGGATCCACGTCATAGAAAATAGGCATCACTGTTTGTTGATTCTCTTCCTTGCACTTGATGATCTCCACTAGTTCATCCAAGCACCAGCTTGAAGAAGCGTAGTTTCTGGAGAGCAAAACAATCGCAACCCTTGAATCTCTTATCGCTAGTACTAGCTCCGGACCAATAAACTGCCCTCGCTTTATCTCATTATCAATAAAAGGCGTGATTCCCTTGCTTCTGAGCTCTTTCAAAATGTGACTGAGAAATCCTGTGCGGTCGTGTCCTCCACAGAAGCTCAGGAAGACTTGGTATGCCCAATTACGAGACAGAGATGAAGACGCCATGGATGGGATTTATGAAGGAACTGAAAAAAAGGAACAATGAAATAAGTGATGCCGTGATAGTAATTAATAACCACATAAAACTATAAAAGAGCCAAAGAGATAATTATACTTATGGACAAGGAGGCTGATGGATACTTCGTTTGTGCAAGAAAATTCAACGTTGGTGAACCCCAGACTTTTCAAAACTAAGGAGACCAAGTCTTTGTCTTTCTTCCTTTGTATATTATTATCTTTTTTCACCTTCAAAATTTTTGGGACACCAGACTTCCACATGAATGATTCATTTTATAGTACATATATACTTCGACATATCGAAATCTATCTTTAGTTGAGCAGTTGTAGTAGGTGGGAGTAACATTTTCGGCTTACCTGTTTCACTTCTATTGCTCAAGGCTGATGCTACTGTTACAAATGTACATTCTCACACCAAGGATCCTCAGCGATGATCATACGTGAAGCTGACATTGTTACTACAAAACAAAACAAAACAAAACAAAAAAAACTCTTGGTCTTGCATGTTAGATTAAGGGGGCTGGATAAAGTCAGGGGCTGCAATAATAGACGTTGGAACTTACGGAGTCAGCGACCTGAGCAGGAAATCAGGATACCGGTTGGTTGTGTAGGCCCAATGACGGTGGCAATGCTTCTCAGGAACACCTTAGACGGCGCCAAGCGGGTTATTAGCCAGTAAAATATCCTATTGTATGTAATAAAATGAACCGGAATGTATCCATTTTATAATTGTGTTCTCGGTTTGATGACATTGTTACACATCACTAAACTTTCAAATACAATATTCATATGGAAATTTTAAAGCATATATGATCCCATTACATGAAGACTTAGCAAACTTAAGTTACCAAGTAAGCTACTCCAAGGTATTGCAAATTCCACACACCAGGATGAAACAAGTCATCCTGAAAAATCTCTCACCTAATGTAAATGCTCAAGGTCTATCAAAAAACAGTTTACCGTAGATTTCCTGCGTACCACTACCACAACAATGGCATAAACACTCGGAATAACTTCTCATGCTCTCTGCAGTTGAACAAAAAGAGTATTGGTAAGTAAAACGAATCATACAAGAAAACGACAGTAGTAAGTAGACTCTGAGATTCAAACCTGCACAGGGAGATAGAGCTTGAACTCCGGAGGGAGCTCTTCATCTGAGTAGAGACGGTCAGCAAAGTATATCCGTCTGAGACGGCAGTTAGCATGAACCTGAACTCGCAAAGTCTCAGCGTAATTAGTCCCATAAGCTCTCCTAGTAAGATCAGGTAAGTTCAGCTGGATCTGATTCCATCCCTCATCCATCTTCAATGGCATTGTGCATCTATATGGCTTCACTCTAGTCACAGACTACCAACAAAGACAACAGTTCAAACAGAATACATCAATACTAGCAACATTTGTTATTGAACTACATAAAAAGCATTACATCAATATATGGCTTCACTCTAGTGACCCTCAAAGCAGCAATATATATTACTGAGACTGAATGAAACAAAGGGGAAGAAGACACATACTTGAAAGTTAGAAGCTCGGAAACGCCTACGCACATTCTTGTCATCCAGAATCTGAATCTCGAAGGAGAAATATTTCTTCATGTTCTTCACTACCAATACCAAAAAGGGAAGCTTGATACCAAGAGTTGCGGACAGATCAGCAGGACAAGTAAGGTACGTAGACTGAATGTTTGATCCAACTACTTCAAGCACATTGGATTGTATGTCATCATCATGGCAACGCTTCACATGTCCACCCTCAACTATTAATCAAACAAAACATTAAAGATCATTACCTAAATTTTATTGCATCTATAAACTAGCAGCTAATATTAGATTAAATCAATCGGTCACCTTCTTTGTCCCATATCTGAAGAGGCTTACTTCTGCAAAATAAAATTAAAAACATATATATATATATATCAAAACGATCAATGGTTTAGAGAATATATCGAAAGATTCCAAAGAATAACACTGAAACGTACCCTAGACTGTACAGAATAGAGAGAAACCCAGACTGAAACGTGTTCTTGAACATATCTTCCTTCTTCTCCGATTCCCAGAAAGAAGAAGATGCTATTGAATTAATCGTTTTAGGGCTTGGTCCTAGGCCCATTAATATATGTGTTACCCTTTGAGTTAAAAAGAATACTAAGGCTTGGTTCTATGCCCATTAAGATATCAGATGCCATTTTTCCAGTATATGAGAAGAGGGAGTACACGTGGACCAATGAGAAGAGGGATTTAGATGGAGGAGCTTGTCTCTTCTTCCTCACCTCCTCAAATCTTTTTTTTGAATTATTAGGATATTCGGGCCGAAATCCTAATCTCCAAGCCTAAAACTGAAACAACATTATGTAATATTGGTTTCGTCCCACAATCACTCGAATGGCGGACCTCTAATACAATGACCGAGATCATTTTCAGTTGAGCTAATGACCTCTAATCTATCTCCTCAAAACTTGAAACAATACTAAACACATTAGTCTCCTCTCTCTCTTTGGTCTTGTATTAAAATGGAGCTGATTTATATTGGTTTCATGTTACTTTTTTAGAGATTATGAATGTTAAAGCCTAAGATTCCTCATATTGTGGTTAATAGGAAGAGGTTCCATTTACAATCTCGGATCTGTATGAAGCGAACATGTCAGATT
Organism: Moricandia arvensis; assembly: GCA_905132765.1. NCBI lineage: Eukaryota > Viridiplantae > Streptophyta > Magnoliopsida > Brassicales > Brassicaceae > Moricandia > Moricandia arvensis. The sequence continues at coordinate 12,138 of CAJHQP010011812.1, forward strand.
CACAGTATGTGGATTATCTGTCTTCTGAAGAACTCCTGTTACAGGATCTACAGAGAGCTTCATAAAAGGTAAGTTCCAAGCTATTACTTCTCACTTAAACATAGATTTTTTCTTATAGAGAAACTAAAAAAGCTTTTGTTCTCACTAGTGAAGTTGGATACAATCAGTACCAACTAAGAAGAATTCGATATGCAAGCATCCAGATATAATTATGGTCATGATACAAGGTATGCATCATGTCACACATAAAATGAATTCATCTTTGTGATAATCATGAGAGACTGATCAGAGTGACATTACTTGATTGCCAGGTTGAGTAGTAGAAAAGAAGAGATAGAATCAGAATCAAACTCCATCGATAGAGCTATCGCAAACCTTACATACAACAAGATGGAATCCAACATAAGCAACTTTCCTCTATCTGAAAGAGTACAGTAAGCTTCAGCTGGATCAGAATCAACAATTCTCGTCGCTGCATCTTCCTGTATGGAGTCTCTTGTTTCTTTATGTGTATGGGTGATTGTGTGTATATAGATGACTTAATGTTGCAAACTTCAGTTTTGATCTTTCTCTAAAGAATCTGGTTTATTTTACTTTAGTAGTGGGGTGACAATGTTTAATGGCCAAAAACTCGGATATGAAAGAGAACATGTTTCAATAATTCAACAGCATTATTCAATTACAATATGCAGCAAGAGCTGAGAGAGATCAATGATCCAAAGAGAAAAGATTTCTTGATATGCCTTGTGTTTTTGGTTTTTATTTAAAACGGCATTACAAGTTATATATCCATTGTCATCTTCTTACAGTTCCTTACACGGCATATATGATTCTTCTACAATTTTTCTTGACCATGTAATGATTTTGAAAACCACAGTCCAAGACTCAATTAGTTACAATATTTGACTTCATGAAAGTATTACTTTATCTATTTTCTACTAAATGTCGTTTTAGCCTTTCAAATTTGTTTCACTGTAATTGTTTTTTTTACATTTTTAATAAATTTCTAAATAAAGAAATTCCTAATTTTACCTTTATTTATAATTTTATTAATTAATAAAATTAAACAAAAATATGATATTCCTGTTCCACAAAAATAAAGTTTTCGGAAAAAAAAAACTATTTCAAAAAGATATATTTTTGTGTTATTGTATGAATTTCAATTATTTAATAATAGTAAATTATAGTTTTCAACAAAATTAATTGAGTTTATTGAGTTACTATTGGTTTAAATTTATTAAAACTGATATTAGCACGAAATAATGCGTTTATGGAAAAGTTAATTTAATTTATTAATATGTGCAAATAATTCAGAAATATTATTCTTGTAAAATAGATGAAGTTTCAAACACAGATAAAAAAATAATTTATTTGTAAAATCCTTAAACCACATTTATTTAAAATAAAATGAATATTATTTTAATTAACATTAAATGCTTGAAACAAATAAGTTAGGCGTTACTCTTAGAGCTAACTAAAGTAGTAAATGAACTTTGTTGTTGCAATACATCTAGAAAACGTTATTTTTATCAATTAATACAAATCAACAGCAAGAACGTATATGAATCAATGGCTATATATACACACTTATAGATCATGAGAATAGTATTAAAAACAATTCAAAAGTAAGTTAAAAAGTAATCATACAGAATGGAGACTAAGACAATTTTCATGACATTTTCATTATCACCACTTTAATATCATATGTGTATCCAAGTTTGGGCCAAGAAAATATTGACGATGAACCACTGGTTAATCCCGGTCACGAGTTTGATACATTAGATGCGATATCGCCGGCTTTCAGAAGAGTACAACATTTATATGCTAGAGAACCTCCCATCAAAAAACAAAACATATCTCGAAACCTGCATGGACAAGATGGGGCGCAATGGAAAATGTAATGGCGATGTTATTAAAGAGATTCTTACGAATAACATGTTTCAAGAGAGTGTTGTCTGATAT
>CAJHQP010011813.1:0-14098 GCA_905132765.1 Moricandia arvensis
GCAAGAAGGCTTCTAAGCTTGCAAAACAAGGCTGAGGAGCTAGAGCAGCGTGAGAACCTCTTCTACACCCGGTGCTTGGTCCAAGGAAAAGTGTGCAGCCTCATTGTTGATGGAGGTAGTTGTGTGAATGCTGCGAGTGAAAACATGGTCAAGAAGTTGGAATTGAAGGTTCAGAAGCATCCCAAACCTTACCGGCTACAATGGCTGAATGAAGAAGGCACCATGAAGGTTTCAAGTCAAGTCCTTATTCCCTTAGCCATTGGGAGGTATGAAGATGAAGTCTTGTGTGATGTGTTGCCTATGGAAGCTGGTCACATACTTCTTGGAAGACCTTGGCAATCTGATCGCCGAGTTATCCATGATGGCTTCACCAACAAGCACTCCTTTGAGTTCAAGGGACGCAAGACCACTCTGGTTCCCTTGACACCAAAGGATGTACAACAAGATCAGATTCAACTCCAAAAGAAGAAGGAGATTGATCTAAAACCGGCTGGAACTAAGCAGCCAAACTTCTATGCTAACATGGGTGATATCAAAAGAACTCTCTACTCTAAACAATCTGCTATTTTACTTGTGTTTAAGGAAACTCTTTTGAACCTAACAGATTCTACACCGGTGTATCCGGGTGAAATGGTTTCTCTTTTGCAGGAGTTTCAAGATGTATTTCCAGAGGACAATCCCATTGGTTTACCACCTTTGAGAGGGATTGAGCATCAGATAGACTTTGTTCCAGGATCTACACTTCCAAACCGTCCAGCATACAGAACCAACCCGGTTGAGACCAAGAAGTTGCAAAGACAAGTAGAGGAACTCATGGAGAAGGGCTATATCCGAGAGAGTTTGAGCCCATGTGCTGTACCAGTGCTCCTAGTGCCTAAGAAGGATGGTACATGGCGAATGTGTGTTGATTGTAGATCAATCAACAACATCACAGTGAAGTATCGCCACCCTATCCCTAGACTTGATGATATGCTTGATGAATTGCATGGTTCTTGCATCTTTTCTAAGATAGATTTAAAAAGTGGTTATCATCAGATTAGGATGAAAGAATGAGATGAATGGAAAACTGCATTCAAAACTAACCATGGATTATATGAGTGGTTAGTTATGCCATTTGGATTAACCAATGCACCTAGTACATTCATGAGGTTAATGAATCATGTTCTTAGGTCATTCATAGGCATTTCGGCTGTAGTATACTTTGATGACATCTTAGTATATAGCAAAAACTTAGAAGAACATCTAGAACATCTTAGGGCTGTCCTGAATGTTTTAAGAAATGAAAAGCTTTATGCCAACTTGAAGAAGTGCACCTTTTGCACGGATAACTTGGTTTTCCTAGGCTTTGTTGTGAGTGCAGATGGAGTTAAGGTCGATGAGGAGAAGATCAAAGCCATCAAAGACTGGCCGAGTCCAACCACAGTAGGAGAAGTGAGGAGTTTCCATGGGCTTGCTGGGTTCTATAGGCGATTTGTGAGAGACTTTAGCACCATTGCAGCTCCCTTGACTGAAGTGATAAAGAAGGATGTTGGGTTCAAGTGGGGAGAAGCACAAGAGAAGGCTTTCCAGAGCCTAAAAGAGAAGCTTACTCAATCACCTCTTCTTATGCTTCCTGACTTTACTAAAACTTTTGAAATAGAATATGATGCCTCAGGAATTGGAATTGGTGCTGTATTGATGCAGGATAGGAAACCCATAGCCTACTTCAGTGAGAAGCTTGGAGGAGCCACTCTCAACTATGCAACCTATGACAAAGAGCTCTATGCCTTGGTGAGGGCATTACAAACGTGGCAACATTACTTGTGGCCCAAGGAGTTTGTCATACACACTGATCATGAGTCCCTAAAGTATCTAAAAGGGCAGAGTAAGCTTAGCAAGAGACACGCAAGGTGGGTTGAGTTCATTGAGACCTTCCCATACGTGATCAAGTATAAACAAGGTAAGGAGAACATAGTTGCTGATGCACTATCTCGGAGGTATGTTCTCTTGACCACTCTAGATGCTAATTTGCTTGGATTTGAGCAGATAAAAGATATGTATGATACTGACCATGATTTCAAGGAAGCTTATGCTTCTTGTGAGAAGTTTGCTGCAGGGCATTACTTTAGACAAGAAGGCTACTTGTTTTATGACAATAGGTTATGTGTGCCTAACTGCTCTTTGAGAGATCTTTTTGTCAGGGAATCCCATGGGAGCAGTCTAATGGGACACTTTGGGATTGCCAAGACCTTAAAAGTTTTGCAGGATCACTTCTATTGGCCGCATATGAAGAGAGATGTGGAGAGAATCTGTGGGAGGTGTGCTACTTGCAAGCATGCCAAGTCCCAAGTCCAATCCCAGGGTTTGTATACTCCTTTACCCATTCCACACCATCCCTGGAATGACATTTCCATGGACTTTGTTGTAGGATTGCCTAGGACTAGAACCGGAAAGGACTCAATCTTTGTTGTTGTTGATAGGTTCTCTAAGATGGCACATTTCATAGCATGTCATAAGACTGATGATGCATTGCATGTTGCTAACTTGTTCTTTAAAGAAGTTGTTCGTTTGCATGGCATGCCTAGAACTATAGTTTCTGAAAGGGACACTAAGTTTCTTAGTTACTTCTGGAAGACACTCTGGTCTAAGCTAGGCACTAAACTGTTGTTTTCTACTACTTGTCATCCGCAAACTGATGGACAAACCGAAGTGGTTAATAGAACCTTAGGAACACTCATGCGTGCATTCATTAAAAAGAACTTAAGGACATGGGAAGAATACTTACCACACTGTGAATTTGCATACAACCAGGCTATGCATTCTGCTTCTAAGTATTCACCTTTTGAGATTGTTTATGGGTTCAATCCCACCTCTCCTTTGGATCTAATGCCTTTACCTGAGTGTGAAAGGATCAGCCTAGATGGCAAGAAGAAAGCAGAGATGGTCCAACGAATCCATGAGAAGGCTAGACAAAACATTGAGCAGAAAACCAAGCTTTATGAGAAGCAAGCCAACAAAGGGAGACGTGTGAGAACCTTTGAAGTAGGTGACCAAGTTTGGTTGCACCTGAGGAAGGATAGGTTCCCCAACGAGAGGAAGTCCAAGTTGATGCCAAGGGTTGATGGACCTTTCGAGATCATCCACAAGATCAATGACAATGCCTACAAACTTGATCTCCAAGATGAACCTGATTTGAGGACAAATCCTTTTCAAGAGGGAGGGGATGATGTGATCATGGAACGGATCACTAAGGAGAACAAGGAGAGTCTAGATGAGCCACATGAAGCCACATTGCACCAGCAGCCTGGTGATGATGCTCTAGCCATTCCTGAAGGTCCCATGACTCGTTCCAGAGTCAAGAAGCTTAAAGAGAATGTTGTTGAATTACTCACTTCACATCCACAACAAGAAAGTCTTGGACAAGGTCTGATCCGAGATGTCTTGATCACAATTCAAGCCATCTCTACATCAATCTGAGTTAGTGTCTAGGCAAGACATGGGGTGCGTGCTCTTTTCCTTGCTTTTGGTTTTGTCCCACGAGGTTTTCCGGAGGAAGGTTTATAACGAGGCCACAACTTGTCTTCACATCACTTAGGCCCTACTCTCGGTCCAAGGCTAAAGAAGTTTACATTTTTATGTCATTTTAAAGCTTATGTTAAAGTTAAACTATAGTTTCCTTTTTGCTTATTTCCGAAACCCTAGAGAGCATGTTCTCGGTTTCTCTTTATTTAAATGGGTCTCTAAACCCTATTGTACTCATCCATCCTTTAATCAACGAGTATTCTTTTCTTCTTGACGGCTCTCTCTCTAAGACAAGTTGTCGAGTTCTTCTGGTGTTTAGTATCTAGGAAACCTAAGGGTGTTTGCGTGGTGTGTTATATCCGAGTTATTCATCTAGGAGTATCAAGAGATCTTATCATCCCTCTTGTGTCACCAATCGATCCACAACCTTGAAGAACTTGAGTCTCTGATTCGTTCTTGCAAGGATCTATCCACTCCCATCAACCAAAGAGCATCCTAGGGGCGCATCAGATAGCCTTCTTCAACCTCAGCACATTTCCCGGTTTCACAAGGCTCTCAAGACCTGGTGGAGGCTTCATGTAGACTTCATCATCAAGTTCTCCTTGAAGAAAGGAATTCTTGACATCCATTTGCCAAAGATCATGAGAGATTTATGTTAGAATGAGAGATTTAGAAGTGGTTTACTGCTGGAGAATGAAGAACATGAAGAACAAGAAAGAGAGAGAGAGAGAGAGAGAGGAATTTCGAAATTCAAAGAGAGAGAATGATAGAAATAATTTCCTTACCAGAAATGGTTCATGTGAGGGTTACATTTATAGAGAGAGGACAAAGCAAAATAATAAACAAATAAAGAACCAGACAAATAAAGAACTAATAAACTATTCTTCTGCTCTTCTGCCTTGGACAGAAGTGGGGGGACCAGAGACCAAGCAGATGGGAGAAAGGGACATCTCCTCAACGGTTGGGAGCCTAATCCCACACGTGACTCCTTGCTGTTCTCCACTTCCTTGCTGTTCTCCACTCCCTTAGTTCCTTGGTGACCAGAATAAGTCTTTTTAGTTAGGTAAGTTCATTTCTGGTTCCTCCTGTCCCTTTTGCCTACCTTGTACTCCAAGTTAGGTCACTTGTAGGGGCAGACTTGTCCCACAAGTTTGTACGGACATACTTGATCCACAAGCTTCCCTTGATTAGTTCTGCTTCTGTTATTTGAAATGTCCTCTCATTCTTTCTAACTTCATGTCGCCATTTCCTCTCTTTATTGGCTTCATGTCAACACTCCCCCTCAAGCTTGACCATGTGGAACAAGTCAAGCTTGGAAGCCATGAAGCATTCCCTCATTAAAACCTCAGCTAGGTAAAACCACATGAGAGAAAAACCAAGCCATGGAAAAAGAGTAGAACACTTCACGGAGGAGAGATCAGTGACATGTGAGGTCTATGAGCCCAAGGTTTGGATGAATGAACTCACAGACCTTAGTACTCGCAGCCTTTGTGAAGATATCAGCTAGCTGGTCTTCACTTCTTGTGTAGCAAGGTAAGATAATCTTCTGCTCCACAGCTTGTCTTACCTTGTGACAATCCACCTTAATATGTTTAGTCCTCTCATGAAAGACTGAATTTCTAGCAATGTGTATAGCAGCCTGGTTATCACAATGCATAGTGATTGGTGTTGTGGTCTCAACTCCCAAATCCTTAAGCAGTCCTTTGATCCAGATTAGCTCACTTGTAAGCTTTCTCATGGCTCTATACTCTGCCTCAGCACTTGAACATGAAACCACCTTTTGCTTCTTGCTCTTCCAAGTTACCAAGTTGCCTCCAATAAATGTGCAATAACCAGTAGTTGATCTCCTATCAACCCTATCTCCAGCCCAATCAGCATCACAATAGCCTACTATCTCAGTACTCTTGTTGCAACCCATCCAAACTCCTTGCCCTGTTGCTTCTCTCAAGTACCTCAGAATCCTTTCCACCATGTTCCAATGGTGCATATTAGGAGCTTGCATATGCTGGCTCACTTGATTCACTGCAAAGCACACATCTGGTGTTGTGATAGTGAGATATATGAGTTTTCCCACCATCCTTCTATAGTGCTTCACATCTTCATATGCCTTATCTTCAATCTCCCCCTCACGCATCACTTTGTACCCCTCCTCTAGAGGTGTTTTAGCAGCTCTACTACCAAGATCTCCAGCTTCCTTTAATACATCAAGAGTGTATTTACTTTGGGACAGAAACAGTCCCTCCTTGGATCTACACATCTCAATCCCTAGAAAATATTTGAGCTCTCCCAAATCCTTGATATCAAATGTTTCCTTGAGAAAAGCTTTGGTGGAGCTGATCCCCTCTTTATCACTGCCTGTGATAATGATATCATCCACATAAATGAGGATCACAATGATCCCTTGCTGGCTGGTGAGAGTAAACAAGGTGTGATCAGCCTCAGATTTTACAAAGCCTCTTCCATTAAGGGTTGTGCTCAGTTTGTGATACCAGGCTCTTGGAGATTGCTTCAGACCATAGATTGCTTTCCTAAGCCTCAAGACATTTCTTGGTTTAACCATGCCTTCCATACCAGGTGGTGGACGCATGTATACCTCATCTTCTAGCTCTCCTTGTAGGAATGCATTCTTGACATCCATTTGCCAAAGATCCCATTCCAAATTCACAGCAAAAGAGAGCAAAATCCTTATGGTGTGAAGCTTTGCCACTGGTGCAAATGTTTCAAGATAGTCCTCACCATATACTTGAGTGTAGCCTCTTGCTACCAGCCTGGTCTTCTTCCTCTCAGGTTTCCCATTGGCTAAGTACTTAATTGTGAACAGCAACATGCTTGTTACTGCCTTCTTGCCTTTGGGAAGTTCAGTTTCAAACCAGGTTCCATTCTTCTCCATAGCACCCATCTCATCTCCTACTGAATCTCTCCATTCCTTAATTGCCATAGCCTCTTCATATGACCTTAGTATGTAAGCCTCATCAAGGTTAGTGATGAAGGCATGATGATCCATAGGATATTGAGCTAAGGAGATGTTGCTTGAGTAGGATGGGCAACTGCTTGAGAGTTGAGATAAACCCTTGTGTTGATCCAATTAGAAGCAGGTTTTCTGAACCTAGTACTCCTCCTTAGTACTGGTGGTGCTACTTCTTCTGGCACAGCTTCTACATCATCTGAGGACTGACCCTCATTTACCACTGATTCCTCTTGATCTTGTTGCTCAGCTTGGCCATGAATTCTTGCTGAGTTTTCTGGTTGTGTTGGCTCAGCAGTATTGTCCCCCACATGGTCAAGGTGAGGAACCACCTGAACCTCAACTTCATCATTGCTGGAACCAGTTTCAGTCTCCACCCTTTTATCAGCTTCTGGTGTAGACCCTTGTGGTTCAGGTTCCGTTCTTGCTTCAGGCATACTGACCCCAAGGCTTTCCATCACTCTCCTAAGATTGCTTGCTCTATCAGAAGCTGATTGAGATAGGTTCTCTAGATCCTTCCAACTCTTATCATTGTAGTATCCTCTTGATTCTACAAACTTCACATCTCTAGACACCATGACTCTCCTAGTCTCTGGTTCATAGCATTTGTAACCCTTCTGGTTTGGGGAGTATCCAATGAACATTACCCTTGTACTTTTTGCTTCTAATTTGTTCCTTTGTTCACCTAGTATTAATACAAAACAAAGACACCCAAACACACGCATATGGTCAGTAGATGGTCTGGTTTTGTTGAGTACCTCAAATGGTGAGTGATCTTGGAGAACTCTGGTGGGAATTCGATTTAATCAAATAACATGCTGTCAAGACTGCATCTCCCCAAAACCTTTTAGGCACACTTGTATGAAACATCATGCTTCTGGCCACCTCCATTAGGTGCCTATTTTTCCTCTCAGACACCCCATTTTGTTGTGGTGTGTAAGGGCAGCTAGTTTGATGTATCACCCCATGCTGAGCCAAGTATTGCTTGAAAGCTTGACTAGTGTACTCTCCACCATTATCAGACCTGAGGATCTTCAACTTGGCATTGAAATGGGTGAGGACATGGTTATGGAAGTTCTTGAATGCCTCCATCACCCTGTCTTTTGACTGAATCAGAGTCACCCATGTGTATTTGGACTTCTCATCAATGAAGGTGACAAAATACTTGTGATTCTCTCTGGACATACAAGGCTCTGTCCACACATCAGAGTGAATCAGGTCGAAACACTTCTCATAGATAGTGCTAGACCTTGGAAAGACTGTTCTACAATGCTTCCCCAAGATGCAGGCTTCACAATCATCATTCTGAACCACCATACCCGGAAACATCAAGTTCAAAGCTCTAGTGTGAGGATGTCCCAATCTGGAGTGCCATATGATGCTCTCAATCCCATTAGAAGTACTGACTAGGCAGTGAGCAGGAGATGCTCCAGAAACCTTAGTCTTTTCTAGGTGATATAGTTCCTCATGGCTGTACCCTTTTCCAATTACCTGCCCTGTCTTCAGGTCTTGAAATTCAACCTCATCAGGTCTAAAAAGAACTTGACAATTCAGGTCCACGGTTGCCCTTTTAACTGATAGCAAGTTTGATGTAAACTGAGGCATATATAAGGCAGTGGATTCTCTATCAAACAGCCTAAGGTTCCCTATCCCTTCTATCTTAACCTTATCACCATTTGCTATAAGCACATTCCCTGAGGCAGGTTTGATATTACTAACCAGGTTCCTATCACTAATCATGTGATGGCTAGCTCCTGAATCTATAATGATGGGTTTAGAGTCAGGATAATATTTACCAATCTCCTTGGGTGAGATAAGGGCCTTGGCAGCTTTTATAAAGGAATCAAAGTCTCTTCTGGTCACTGGACTATCAGAATTGGTCGCCTCTGCCATACTCCTCCATGTTCCTCCTTCATTAGAATCACCACAGAGTGCTGAATACATGGTTCTTCCTGTAATTACTTGATGCTCAAACTCCTTGAGCTTAAATGTACTTGACTGGCTTCCTAGGGAACTTGGAAGCTTCCTTTCTTGAATGATATAACTTATCAGACTATTGCAGGGTGAATCCAGGTTTAAGAGAAGACTGAAAACTTTGTCTTGCTCATAGACAGCCTGAAGACTCTCCCATAGATTCCCATAAACATTTTGAAGCTTCTCCCATAAACTCTTGGCGGTTCTGAGGTGATAATTATCCTCCAAGATCCGTTCAGACAAAGAGCTGTGTATAATGCCAAGTGTTTGTTGTTCCTCTTGAACCCACTTGTCTTCATGCTTTAGGCAAGTAGCCTGACTATCCTCTTGAACCATCCTCTTTGAAGTTTCAGCCTCCATGATATGGCTGTCCCAAAGTCCATGACTTCCCAAGGTAACTCTGGCCACTCTTGACCATAAAAGATAGTTAGGACCCTCTAGGGTCACAGGAATGAGATTCTCCTTCTTCATTTTCTTGGTCAAAATCATCTTTTCCATTTTTGGCAATTTCTGGAGCTGGAAATGATGAACAGCTGAAGAACAAGATGAACTTTGCCAAAAATAGAAATAAAAAAAACTCAGAGATTTAGCGGAAGAAAGAAAAGAGAATAAGAATAATTAGGTCTCAAGAACATACTGCTCTGATACCATGAGAGATTTAAGTTAGAATGAGAGATTTAGAAGTAGTTTACTGCTGGAGAATGAAGAACATGAAGAACAAGAAAGAGAGAGAGAGAGAGAGAGAGAGAGAGAGAGAGACAGAGAGAGAGAGAGAGAGAGAGAGAGAGGAATTTCGAAATTCAAAGAGAGAGAATGATAGAAATAATTTCCTTACCAGAAATGGTTCATGTGAGGGTTACATTTATAGAGAGAGGACAAAGCAAAATAATAAACAAATAAAGAACCAGACAAATAAAGAACTAATAAACTATTCTTCTGCTCTTCTGCCTTGGACAGAAGTGGGGGGACCAAAGACCAAGCAGATGGGAGAAAGGGACATCTCCTCAACGGTTGGGAGCCTAATCCCACACGTGACTCCTTGCTGTTCTCCACTTCCTTGCTGTTCTCCACTCCCTTAGTTCCTTGGTGACCAGAATAAGTCTTCTTAGTTAGGTAAGTTCATTTCTGGTTCCTCCTGTCCCTTTTGCCTACCTTGTACTCCAAGTTAGGTCACTTGTACGGGCAGACTTGTCCCACAAGTTTGTACGGACATACTTGATCCACAAGCTTCCCTTGATTAGTTCTGCTTCTGTTATTTGAAATGTCCTCTCATTCTTTCTAACTTCATGTCGCCATTTCCTCTCTTTATTGGCTTCATGTCAACAGATCCCACTTCAGATTGGTTGCCACTGATAGAACAATCCGAATAGTATGGAGCTTTGCAACTGGAGCCAAAGTGTCAAGATAGTCTTCTCCATATGTTTGAGTGAACCCTCTAGCCACTAGCCTTGTCTTTCTTCTATCTATCTTCCCATTTGGTAAGAACTTGATGGTGAATATCCACATACTGGTTACTACTTTCTTCCCTTTAGGCAGTTCACTTTCATACCTGGTGTGACCACCATTGGGTCAAATGCAACCTCCAGTCAATCCAATTGCCAAGACGCCAAGGAACCAGAGGAGGAAGCTTACCAGGGAGAGATCCAGGAGCTGATGGAGGAACTAGAACAAGTAGATCCCTATGTAGCCGACTGGATGAGTGGAGAGGAAGAGATGGACCAGAATGCAGCTCAAGATGACTTGATCTTCTCAGTTGGACCGATTACAAGATCAAAGACAAAAGCTCAGAGGCAAGCTTTACTAGCTCTGCTTGAGCACGTGAGACAAGAGGAGGAATCAATCAAGAGTGAAGAACCAACATGTTGGTTTAATGTGATTTCGATTTGTACTTAATTTGAACCAGCAAACCAAAGACAATTAGAATTAGGATTTTCGATTCAGAGTAGTAAACCAATTTCAATTGGGTTTAGGGTTAGGGTTAGACAAAACCAAAACCAATTCAGTTTAGGTTTAGGGTTAGACAAAACCAAAACCAACTCGGTTTAGGTTTAGGTTTTAGATGTAGCTTTCTATTTAAGCAAGCGCCGCAGGAAGCTTGAAACTCATTCAATAAAACTCGAAACTTTTAAGCAATTGCTTGTCTCGTCTTCTGCTTTCTCTGTTCAGCTAAAGGAACATTGATCTTCATCTAAAGGAAGGAATTCCTTGTGATCCATCAACGACAATCCAAGGTAATCTTGTGTCATTGAGTAGCAACACATCTCTGAGGCATCCCCATCGCCAAGGAGAGCAGTTCATCATCAGATCCGAGTGCTAGTAGCCTCTTGATCAACCCTCTATACATCCTCTTCAAGTGATCCGTGGAGAACAAGCCTATCCAGGCCGCACCAAGTGGTATCAGAGCAACTTGAAGGTTAGGGTTCGTGTTGTCTACTCAGATCTATCATTCCATCAAATATTTCTTCTCTTTCTATCTGTTGTAAGCTGATCCGGCCAACCCCTAAAGAAAAATCAAAAGAAAAAGTGGTCTAAGATCTAAAAACAGAAAGAGATCAGCCAAATCAAAAAAAAAAAAAAAAAAAAGAACAAAGAGCTGAGGAGAAATCCAGCTGGGGTGGTAAAGCGGATTGGTGACCAAACTCTTTCAATCTGTCTATCTAAATCACTTGGGATAAAAGTTCTAGAGCTTAGGTGAAAGAGCTTTGAATCTTAACTGAACTCGTGAGAAAGGCAGAGACTTGGCAACTAAAACCGAGTGAGAGAGAGCTTTGTTTGTTATTTGGATTTTCTAACTTGCTTTTCAGGTTACTATGGCTGAAAGAAGAGAAGGAGAGGATGTGGGAGAACCTGTTGTTCAACAAATCCGGCTTGATCAACTGCAGTTTGAAGCCATGATCGCTGAGATAACCAGGAGAATGGAGAGAGTTAACCGAGCTAACGTTGACTTACCTGGTAATGATCATGTTGCAGGTGTAGGTGCTGGACGAGCTAGGATGAGACCTAGGAGAGGAGCTCGTGCAGTGGAAGAGGTTGAGGAGCAACTTGAGTCCGCAGAAGAGAGTGAAGGAGACTCACTGGATGGACAACAACCTAGGCACCACAACAGAAGGGTGCAGGCTGATGACAACCTTGGTAACCTCAAGCTGAGGATACCACCATTCCATGGCAAGAATGATCCTGACGCCTACTTGGAATGGGAGAAGAAGATAGAGTTGGTCTTCGGATGCCAACACTACACTGAGGAGAGGAAGGTCAAGCTAGCAGCCACTGAATTCTGTGGTTATGCTATAAACTTGTGGGAGCAGATTGCAACAACAAGGAGGCGCAATGGAGAGCCCCAAATCACCTCCTGGTTTGAGATGAAAACCTTGATGAAGAAGAGGTTTGTCCCTGCTCACTATGGACGAGACCTTCACCAGAGATTGAGAAGACTTTCTCAAGGCACAAAGAGTGTAGAGGATTATCACCAGGAGTTGGAGACACTCATCATGAAGGCTGAAGTGGTTGAGGATGCTGAAGCAACCATGGCTAGATTCCAAGGAGGACTCAACCGGGAAATCCAAGATAGGCTGGAGCTACAAGACTATGAGGACATGGATGAGTTGTTGCACAAAGCCATTCTGATTGAGCAACAAAACAAAAGAAGAAGCACTGCCAAGTCTCAATTCGGATCTGCTTCAAAACCAGCCTACTCAAAGGATGACAAATCCTTCTCTAAGCCTAAAGAAGGAACCTCAGCAGTAGGTACCACGCGTGATGACAAGGGCAAAGGACCAGCAACACCTGCTAGGTCCCGGAATGTCAAGTGCTTTAAGTGTCATGGCTTTGGACACTATGCTAATGAGTGTACCAACAAGAAGGTCATGGTCCTGCTCGACAATGGAGATGTAGTCTCGGAGGATGAAGAGGAGCTATCTGAGGAGGACGTGGATTACCCTGTCAAGGGAGAACTTCTAGTCACCAGAAGGACTCTCAATGTTCAACCAAAGGCGAAAGAACATGAATAGAGAGAGAACTTGTTTCACACCAGGTGTTTAGTCCTAGACAAGGTGTGTAGCTTGATCATTGATGGAGGGAGCTGCACAAACGTGGCAAGTGAGACACTAGTGAACAAGCTGAGCCTTACTGTCCGCAATCACCCCAAGCCATACACACTCCAATGGTTAAGTGAAGAAGGTGAAATGCGAGTGAACAAACAAGTGATGGTGCCCCTGACCATTGGGAGATACCAGGATGAGATCACTTGTGATGTCCTACCTATGGAGGCTAGTCACATCTTGCTGGGCCGCCCATGGCAATATGACAAGAAGGCAGTGCATGATGGCTACACGAATAGGCATTCCTTTGTTCACAAGGAAAGAAACATCACTCTGGTGCCATTGACTCCACAAGAAGTGCATCAAGATCAGGTGCAACTTAAGCTGAGAAGAGAAGAAGCTAAGACCACAGTCACAGCTTCACTCAAGGAGGACACAGCCAAGGTAAGTACCCATAACCTTTTTGCTTCTTCTAAAGAAATCAAGGAGGCATTGAACACTCAACAGCCCATGATCCTTGTTTTTTTTAAAGAGTTACTAACCACCGGGGCTAATCATGAACCAATTATTCCAAAAGAGATTGAGTATCTTTTGCAGGAGTATAGGGATGTCTTTCCAGAAGATAATCCAGTTGCTTTGCCACCCATCAGAGGCATTGAGCACCAAATTTACTTTGTACCAGGAGCTTCACTCCCAAACCGTCCAGCATACAGGACCAATCCTGTTGAGACCAAGGAGCTTCAGAAAGAAGTCAATGATCTCTTGGAGAAGGGCCACATCAGAGAGAGCATGAGTCCTTGTGTTGTACCTGTTCTACTGGTACCAAAGAAGGATGGAAGCTGGCGCATGTGTGTGGATTCCCGAGCCATCAACAACATCACAGTTAAGTATAGACATCCTATCCCTCGCTTAGATGACATGTTAGATGAGTTACACGGTTCATGTGTCTTTTCTAAGGTCGACTTAAAGAGTGGTTACCACCAGATTAGAATGAAAGAAGGAGATGAGTGGAAAACTGGTTTTAAGACTAAGTTAGGATTGTATGAGTGGCTTGTCATGCCATTTCATCTTACTAACGCCCCTAGCACTTTCATGAGGTTGATGAACCATGTCTTGACAGCTCTTATAGGTCGATTTGTGGTTGTTTACTTTGATGATATTCTCATTTACATTAAGACCATGAAAGAACATGTTGAGCACTTGAGACAGGTTTTAGATGTGCTTAGGAAAGAGAATCTGTATGCTAATTACAAGAAGTGCTCATTTGGAACAGATAACCTTGTCTTTCTAGGTTTTGTTGTTACATCACAGGGTATACAGGTTGATGAAGAGAAGGTGAAGGCTATCAAGGAGTGGCCGACTCCTAAAACCATTGGAGAAGTCAGAAGTTTTCATGGACTTGCTGGCTTCTACAGGAGGTTTGTGAAAGACTTCAGCACCATTGCTGCCCCACTCACTGAAGTCATCAAGAAGAATGTGGGATTCGCATGGGGACAAGCTCAGGAAGATGCATTCCAGTTGCTAAAAGGGAAGTTAACCAGTGCTCCTTTACTTGTACTCCTTGACTTTCTTAAAACCTTTGAGATAGAATGTGATGCATCTGGAGTGGGAATTGGAGCCA
>CAJHQP010011814.1:0-14089 GCA_905132765.1 Moricandia arvensis
ACTTGATTTTTAAGTTGAACTTAATATGAAATACTATTAGAAACACACACTAATTCCCATCCTACTGTAATTCTTGAACCGTTATCTATTCTATATATAGATGTATATATCTTTTATACATATACTATAAGGCAAATCTTTCAATAGACAGTTTTTGTCAAAAAAAATAGACGTTAAAAAAAAAATCAACATAGATTTTTTATTTTAAAAGTTTTAATATATTTTTTTTTAATTTTAATTTAAACTTCACTTCCAAAACTCCAACTTCATAACTCTAAACCATAAATCTAAATTAGTTAACCCAATAGTATATATATATATATACATATTTTAATAAAATCTATTTTTGTCATTTTTCTTTTTAAAACTATTTCAATGACAAAAAATTTTTTAGGTCTATCTAAGGATATTTTTCTATAAGTATCCTATTTCGTATCACTGTTACAAATTAGAAATGAAATGATCAAATCCTGCAAAAGCTATAAAAGTTTGTGAAATGTATGATAATTCCTTGATAAAATTAAAGGGTGGGTAAGAAATGATCGAATCCTTACTTTATCGCAAAGCTAAGAAAACGAAGAAACTCTTTGGAGAAAAATCTGTCATTTTTTCCAGAAAAACATTTTAGGATTACAGAAAACCGAAGAAAATGGTAACATCACCTAACTTAGGGGCCTTAACTTCCTGCAAAAGGGTCGAGACAAACAAGATTCATATCATATCCTATTTATCAAAAAAGTTACTTCAAAAGGAAAGATGAAACACGTTTGATAGAAGAATGCATGGGAAAAAAAAAAGATAGAGAAGATGCCTTATCGTAGACGAGGAGATTCTTGCATTCCCCAAAGAACACATGGAAACTCTTACCTAATACTACTGTAAAATAGAGTAGAGCACTCTAAATCAGCTTTTAAAAAGGTACGACGGCCTTGATGGAGATCAGCTTTTGTTAAGGTATCCTTCTCCTAAATGTGAGGGTTTTGTTGAATATGAAGAGGTTCAGGACCGAATCTCATAATCTCCATATCCGAAACTACAACATGTAATATTAATATTTTCCTAGTAATTACTCAAACTGTGGAATTCTTACGCAATGGTCATGATCCTTTCTAGTTTAGGTATTGACCTCTAATAATGCTATACGTTTCTAGTTTACCAGGATTCAATCACTAGCATGACTCCACATTGGTATCCAATCTTTTTTTTAATCTGTGTTACCTCCAAATTTCACTTAATACAATACTACTAAACGATTCAAAACAAACGGATTAACTTATTTTTTCTTGATGTCAAATACCTATATAGTAGCACTCTCAGTTTCAGACACAGAAGAAGAGTTAACCGAAAGAGAATGTTACCAAATTAGGATGATAATTCTATTTCTTATGTCAAAGTCATATAATATATAATGTCAATCAATAACAGGTGACAGTTTGGCCGAGTGGTCTAAGGCGCCAGATTTAGGCTCTGGTCCGTAAGGGCGTGGGTTCAATTCCCACAGCTGTCATATTTTTTACTTTTTTTTAACTCTTTTGTTTATTTTTTCTCAATGGACGTTGTTGACTTCGCGCCATAATTCTAAGTTAAATAGGTCAAAGTCAAGTAAGCATTAACATTAGTATCCAGAAGAATAGATGTTGGGTCAAGGTAAGTGAGCATGGAATCCGGATACAGGTTGTTCAAATCGACTATATCATCATAACTGTATTTGAATGAATCCTCGATCCATATGAGTCCATTAATTGAATTCATTTAAAAATCTAATGTATATATAATTGTGAATGTGTCAACTGAAAGATATATATAATTGTTGGCCTTTACATTGGACGAAAATAACAATAATGTATCTAATCAGAATAAACTACTAGTATATTTTTATCCATTACTATTTTACTAGAAAAGGCGAGATATATTAAAATATAACAAAAAAGAACGATCAGAAAAATGTATTGGTTAAAAATTGTGCGATAGAAGTATATACGAAAGAGAACATCTTTATTTGACTTCTCATCTTTTTTCATAATTTTTTTTGTAACTAACTAATTTCATAGCTTAATATGTATATCAGAGACAACATCGTTTTTCATAACTCTGAAAACGAATCTCGATAAGAAAATTCATAATATAATAAGACATTTGACACAAGAAATTTGTTTTCTCCATTAAAGGTTATTGTTTCCCCTTTTTATTCCTGGTTGCAGAAGAAGGACAAATTATAATGCTTGACAGATTATATTGCTCATAAAACAAATAGAACTTGTTTTTTTTGCCAACTAAACAAAACTTGTATATAAATAATTATGGTTGCACAAAAAAAAGTATATAAATATAAGACAGCCTACGAGGGTTTTGATTCTTCTAGTCAGAACTCAGAAGACGTGTTAATGAATAAAATTAAATAGACCTAAAACCGAATATATTTTTCTGTAGAAGCAAAAGAGTTGATAATTGTTTTGCTGTTAAAGTACTCAGTAGTCAAACACTATGTCGACGTTTCAATGATGCTCTACTCTTCTGACCAAAAAGGCTGTCATCATCAGTTGCCAAATTCACATTCTTTTTTCTAACAAGCGTTGACGCTTATTATATTAACTAGAGTAAAAAACTCTACATAATACAAAATATCTATAAAATTTCATTGATCTATTATTCATTTCAATTTGATTCAAAAAAATTAGATATATGTAACTCTATAAAATAACATAAATATTAAAATTTAATATTTATAAAAAACAAATGACAAATATTTATGTATACTTTAAAAAACAGATTTGTTATATACAATACATGTATTTGAATAATTCTATATATATATTTATAAAATTATATATATATATATAAGTTTAAAAAAAATATTTATTAAATTGATTAGTACTTGAGTTTTAAAAATAATCATTTTCTATTTAAAAAATACTTTTTTATTTTTATTTTATTGAAATGGATCAAATCAAAATATTTAATTAAAATATATAATTTTCGAGTATCCTAAATATTTGAATGGCTACAGATGAAATACTCGGGAAAGTTGAATATCTGAACGAAATAGATCACTAATATCTCTAAAAGTCTGGATCCTGGATCCGTTCTCACCACTAAGTTCCGGTGAATATATATATATATATATTCAAATTTTTGTATGTTATGCTTAAGTTCAACGATAAAAAATACAATTCTTTTCGTTTTAACAGTGATGTAAATTTGTAAATTCGAATATAATGTAATGGGTTGTGCCAGAAACAAGAATATACAGGTATGAGTACAGAAAACTATTGATTTATATAGCTAGATTAAATGAACAAAGATATATAGTACATTTTAAGAAATGTGTATGATTGGCAGAATGGGAATGCGTTTTAGTGGCTTTATATGCAACTTGGCCGAATTATCATTTATGCTTAAATCATGAACTATATATATTATATTGCTACTTGGCCAAAAATATATTGCGACTTGGCCTTTTCACATCCGTGATATGATCCTTACATATAATATCGTCTTGGCAGCATGTTCATATATACAAACCCCTACGAGTCTGTGGTGTGTATATATATATATATATATAGATTATCATCTCATAACATGTCATAATATATTCTCACCGTTTTCAACTCATCTAAACCATGACTTCACTCTCAAAAACAACTCTGATTCTAAACATTCTTCTTCTTGTTGTTCTCTGGCTTTTCACTTGCTAAACAGAAAGTTTAAACCAGAGATTGAAGCTTTAAGATCCTTCAAGAAAGGTATTTCCGACGACCCTTTAGGGATATTGTCCTGACTGGACCACCACTGGTCTGATACGACACTGCAATTGGACCGGAATCACCTGCGATCGTACCGGTCACGTTGTCTCAATTTCCTTGATGGAGAAGCAACTTCAAGGTGTCCTGTCTCCAGCCATTGCAAATCTCACCTATCTCCAGGTTCTTGATCTTACTTCTAATAACTTTTCCGGCGAAATACCATCTGAGATAGGGAACTTAACCGAGCTTAACCAGCTCATTCTCTACTTAAATTATTTCTCTGGTTCAATTCCTTCCGAGTTATGGAGGCTTAAGAATATTGTGTATCTTGACCTGAGAGATAACTTACTGACCGGTGATATTCCTGAAGCAATCTGCAAAACTAGATCTTTGGAATTAGTTGGATTTGAAAACAACAACTTAACCGGAACAATACCAGAATGCTTAGGAGATTTGGTTCATCTCCAAATCTTTATAGCAGGTTTGAACCGGTTTAGTGGTTCAATTCCTGTATCAATTGGTACTCTGGTTAATCTGACGGATTTTAGCCTGGATAGTAACCAGTTAACCGGGTAAAATTCCGAGGGAGATAGGAAATCTCTCGAATTTACAAGCTCTCATTTTAGCTGACAACATGTTGGAAGGAGAGATACCAGCTGAGATCGGAAACTGCACGAGCTTGAACCAACTTGACCTATTTCGTAACCAGTTAACCGGGGAAATACCAGCTGAGTTAGGGAACTTGGTTCAGCTGGAGGCACTCCGGATATACAAGAACAAACTGAATTCTTCAATTCCATCCTCATTGTTTCGGTTAACAGGGTTAACCAACTTGGGATTGTCCGAATAACCAATTGGTTGGAACAATACCAGAAGAGATTGGTTTCCTTACATCAGTTAAAGGTCCTTACGCTTCATTCCACAACTTAACAGGAGAGTTTCCACAGTCAATCACAAATTTGAAGAACTTGACAGTGATAACCAATGGGATTCAATTTCGATTTCCGGTGAGCTCCCGGCGAATCTAGGGCTTCTCACAAACCTTCGGAACCTTTCTGCACACAACAACCTCTCACCGGGCCAATACCTTCTAGCATAAGTAACTGCACTGGTCTTAAAGTCTTGGACCTGGTCTTATAACCAAATAACTGGCAAGATTCCCTAGGGGTTTAGGAAGGATGAATCTTACATTTCTTTCTCTTGGTCCGAATCGGTTTACAGGCGAAATTCCAAGATGATATCTTTAACTGTTCATACATGGAAACTCTCAATCTGGCAAGGAACACTTCACAGGAACGCTCAAGCCTTTCCATTGGGAAGCTTCAGAAGCTACGGATTTTGCAGATATTTTCTAACTCTTCACTGGAACCATTCCTCGAGAGATAGGGAATCTAGAGAGTTGAATGACTTCCAACTTCACACTAATCATTTCACGGGAAGAATCCCGAGGGAGATATCAAATCTGACTCTACTGCAGGGGCTTGAGATAGATACAAATGACCTCGAAGGTCCAATTCCTGAAGAAATGTTTGGTATGAAGCAACTCTCAGAGCTCGATCTATCCAACAACAAGTTCTCAGGTCCAATTCCTGTCTTGTTCTCGAAGCTTGAATCTCTTACCTACTTGGGTTCTCGGTGGAAACCAAGTTTAACGGGTCTATCCTGCAAGCCTTAAGTCACTTTTTGCATCTCAACACACTCGATGTCTCCTGGCCAATCTTCTCACTGGAACCATCCTGAAGAGCTGATATCTTCGATGAGAAACTTGGCAGCTTACCTCATACTTCTCAAGACAATCAATTATCAGGAACCATCCCCAATGAGCTTGGAAAGCTAGAATGGGTTGAACAAATTGACTTTTCCAACAATCTCTTTTCCTGGGTCTATTCACGATCTTTTACAGGCCTGCAAAAACGTGTTCTTCTTGGATTTTTCAAGAACAATCTCTCTCCGGTCAGATTCCAGATGAAGTTTCCAACAGGCGGCATGGATATGATCAAAAGCTTGAACCTTTCAAGGACAGTCCTCTCTGGCGAAATCCTGGAACCTTCGGGAACATGACGCAGTTTAGTCTCTGCTGATCTCTCTTTATACAATCTCACAGGTGAAATTCCGGAGAGTCTTCCGCCAATCTGTCGACGCTGAAACATCTCAAACTAGCTTCAAACAAACTCCAAGGCCACGTCCCTGAATCAGGTGTGTGTTCTAAAGACATCAAACGCAGCTGATCTGATGGGAAACAAAGACCTCTGTGTCAAGATGAGCTTCTCAAGCAATGTATGCTAACCAAGAAGAAGTCAAACCACTTCAAAAGAGAGAACTGCAGTCATGCGTGATTGTTCTTGGATCACAGCTATTCTTCTTCTTAATTATTATACTCATTCTCACCTACTGCAGGGATAAAAAGACTGAAACCTCATCAGAATCTCCAATGCCAGAGTTTATGATTCAGCTCTAAAGCTCAAGAGCTTCGATCCAAAGAGAGCTGGAACAAGCAACAGACTCATTCAATAGTACAACATCATCGGTTCAAGCAGTTAAGAGCACAGTCTACAAAGGCCATCTACAAGATAACACGAGTGGATCGCAGTTAAAACTACTAAACCTACAAACAATTTCTCAGAATCAGATAAATGTCTACGCACAGAAGCCCAAAACACTAAGCAGCCTAAAGCATCGCACCTAGTGAGATCTTAGGTTCGCTGGGAGAGAGCGGAAGATGAAAGCCTTGGTGCTTCCATACATGGAGAAAGGAAGCTTAGAGACGCCGATTCACGCTCCGGGCGAACAGATCGGAGGCTTCGCCGAGAGAATCGATCTGTGTATCGATACGCGAGCGGATCGATTACTTCATTCTGGATTCGGATCCCGATCGTCCACTGCGATCTGAAGCCGGCGAATATACTCCTCGACGGAGATCGAGTTGCTCACGTCAGCGATTTCGGGACGGCGGAGGGATTCTAGGGGTTACGTGAAGACGGAAGCGTAACGGCCTTCTACCTTCAATGGCACTATTGGATACTTAGCTCCAGGTAAGAAAAAAAAATAGTTATACGCTTATTTATTGGAGTTTTGGTTAACACCGGTTTAATATCCAAATGGTAAACCGGTGGGTTAACAAACTTCATACTATTATTGATTTATTTAAACTCATTTCTCTTTGGATGATCAGAGTGTAAGCTTATATGAGGAGAGTGACGACGAAGCTGACGTGTTCACTTCGGGAATCGTGAGATGGGCTGATGAACCGAAACGGAGACCAACTTCGGATGAGCGGTGGAAGAATCACAAGGGATGAAGTTTTGCGTCAGTTTAGTGGATGGAACGGATTAAGAGATGGAGTAGAAGGGATGACTAGAGTTCTTGATTTCAGAGGATTGGGCCTTCTATTGGGGTCCTAGGAAAGCGAAAGAGGCCTGTTTGAAGATTTGTTTGAAGCTTTGTTTGTACTGTACAAGCATCCTAGGCCTGAGGATAGGCCGATATGAATGAGGTTCTTACGCTTTGATGAAACTCAGAGGGGAGGGCGATCTCAGTTCAGAAGTGTAGCAGCAAGCAAGCTTAAAAGGATGGGTTGAAGCAATCAGAGAGTTTTGTTTCTTTACTTCTGTTGAATTGTAAATTATCTCTCTCGTAATGTTATTGGCATAGACCTAAGGGCCCATCCATTTTAGGCCCAGTAATAGTTGTTGATGTGTTAGTTGGTCAGTCTTATAACAATCTACCGTAATTGCTATTCTTCATGCTAATGAGGCAAATCAGATCACAAAGTGGTATGTTAATCGTTTCTAAGAGTAGAGATTCGAAGAATTAAAAGCCATACATATGGGTGTACAACTTGATGAGATTACTAAACCACACAACTAAACCGGAAACTAAAAAAATAACCATTATGAATGAATGGTTAAAACTCTAGAGTTAGTTAATACAGCTACGCATCATAATCTACAAAAAGCCTAAATAACTTCTCCTTTATATCATCTTGCATTGTAATAGACAAACATATACTTTATTGCAAATACAAAATATGTTAGAGATTTAAGTGAATTATTGCAATCATTTAATTGAAACATTGCAATTGTCTACCCAACAATTACAACTGTTGTGATAACTATTAATGATGAAGTTTTATAAGTTTTATAAACCATTGGCAACCATTATATATATAATATATATATATATATTATACTATATATATTATATATATAAGTGAGGGTTGTCAAACATAGATAAGTTCATATATCATTCTTATCTAATTTAGGTTCAAATCAATCAAAGTGTAGTTTGCTTTTTTGTACTCGTCTATACATTTAGAGATTATGGAAAGTACGTATGTCCTTTTCCTCATTTAGTTCATATATAAATCAAGTAAATAATAGACTAATACATGCCCGTCAAGGTCAAGAATAACTAATACATTCACTCAAAGAAATTTATTTTAATAACTGGAAAGAGACTCCATATCCGTGCCTAACATTTCTACATTATATCCTATAGTCTCAAAAATATACATGCAATTTAATAAAACTACTACTTTATAGTATGCATCCGATATTGTTTATATATCAATAGTAATAGTGTATTATCATCAAAGTTTTAAATTTGCATCCAATGGAATAAAATATCATCAAGGGTTTCTTGTTTGAAGAAAACGGAAGGAAACATCTCTTCAAAATCTCATAGTTACTATCATGCTGAAACTCGTGGTTTGTTGATGTTTGATGATAAGGGTTTGCATTCACGCTTCTTGGAGTGTTGATGAAACTGGAAACTGGAGATAGAGACGATGATTTTATAATCAGATGCGGTGGACCTGGAAAACACTGCCGTGCGGCCGGTGGTCGGGTATCGGGGTGGTTGTTTGACTCTCGTAGGTTGTGATCACGACCGTTGGATCCTTGGTAAGATCTCTCAACTCTCTTTCTTCAACGTTGCACTTCTGGGTTGTGCATCTATAGTAACTCCTGTTATGTAACGACATATACTTATATTGGTGTAAGCATGTGATTTCTAATGTTGGTTACAAAATTAAAGTTACATTTTTGTACATTAATGTTAGAAACAAAATTGATCACACAATGTCCAAAGTCTTATATGGAATACATATATTTTAGTTTAAGCAAGGATATTGAAAATAATTTGTTTTTTACAAAAAAGCATGGCTGGTGAATACATGCAAAACTGGTAAATACATGTAAATTTTCACAATATACTTGAGTTGACCACAATATAGTTTAACGATAAAACAATACAAACAATGAAATTTTGATTAGAAAATTAAAATGGAATTGGTAATTGAATGTGTATGTGGATGTGATCAATCATCACAATCTCTTACAAGATATAAAATAATAATTGACTGGCTGAGAATAAAATTAACTATTGACGAACAAAAAGAAAAAACATTAAATAGACACATTAAAAGGAAATCTTTCTTCGACCTTGAAATGTAGGCGTCGGTATTTTATCCGGTCAAAGACCGATTCGAAATCGACCTCGAGAAAAATACAGGTTCGGATCATGACCTGATCCAAAATCGCACTCTGGAAATACAGGTTCGGGTCTATGAACTTAGAACCGAAAATTTTATCCTATTAGGTCTAGCGAGAGGGCTTGTGGATAGTAGGTTCGGGTACAAAAAATAACCCGAGACCCGATCAAGTATTTTTGGACTGTCATTTATTTAAACTTAATGACTTATTCTAAATCCGATGCACCTTTACACTTTCCATATAAACTTAATGTAGTATTTGAACCTGTATGACTTGAATATATGTGGTACTGTAGTTTTTTTTAAAAATAATTGTCATGGTTATTGCAGTTTTGAAATGACTGATGATTTTATGTTTGGGTCATATGCAGATTATGGGTAAAATAGACTCGAAATTCACATTTTTAGACCCAAAAATATGTGGAATCTGACCGAAGTACCAAGAACCGATCTGAAATATGTGATATTTACATCAAAATAGATCTGAAATACCTGAAATCGACCCGATATCATAAAGGATCCAAAAAAAATCGGTATTAACGGGTCCGAGACAAGTGGACCTGAACCAACCTAGATCCGATAAGATCCAATCCGAAATCCGACCCGAAAAATTATAAGTACTCTAGTTGGGTCTAAATTACCCAAGACCCAAAATCTGGACCCTGACAAGATCCGACCCAAAAATCTTGATGCCCATGCGTCTACTTGAATGGATGTGGATAAAAAATAAAATATTTTAAATAAAATTTGGTTTTAGTTTTGAATCATAAAGTAAAACATAATGATTTTTTTACCATGAATACAAAGTGTTTTTAAAGAGAAAATACACTATAAATTTCATTAATATTATTTTACTTAGTTATTTCTTTCATATATAAAAACCATAAAAGTCGATTAAAGTACCTCGGATAGGGACTGTTTTTGACTGCCTTTGCCGTACTTCCTCCAAACGATAGCCCTTCGAGATGATCAACTTCGGTCTTATCATAAACGAGACTCGTGGCTCTCTTATCTTCTTCCTCTTGTTTCGTATTTGTTTTAACCCTGAGTTATATATATATCACGCAATTGAATTAATGCTTTGTCATAATGGACCGTGTTGTAATCATTGATACGGTATACCATACAATTGACTTTGAACCATATATTAATATATAATGTTTAAGCACCAAATGATTGCTAGTCCAAAGTTTTTTTTTACAATAATCTAGGTGGTAATCTACCAAAAATTAGGACTTTTTTTTTTGTTTAAGTGATTCTTTAGGGGGCATACTGTAGGTTAAAAATAAATGAAATAACAATTTTAGAACCAGAATACATTGCTTATAATATATATATATTAAATCATGCATTACAGAAAAACACTAAGCTTTAAATTGTGATAAATATTTTATTTATCGTTCTTTCTTATATAAAACTAGCATCTACCTAAACATGTTCAGTTCATCAAAAATAACAGAATCGCAAAGTTGTTTGAAGTAAAAAGTGTCATTTATGATATTCAGATTCTTTATTGTAGTTTTCGTACAAGACACCATGTTAATTAATATATTCACCCAAAAGTTAATTAATATATCTTTTGTTTATAATTAGTTAAAGAAAATTATGTTTCGAGAAACCTGAAACTGAAAAAGAAAAAGAAATGCATTTTAAAAATTTTCGAATAATTAAGTTTTTGATGTTTGATTAGCTAGAGTTTTGTTTTTGTATGCAAAAGATGTTTTGATTAGAATAACGAATTATTTCCAGTGATAGAAACCAAATAAAGTTTGATCATGATTCATATGATGATGAACTCCAAATATTTCCATCTTGCTTGACTATATAAAAGTTTAACATACCTAAACTTGATTATGAACTTTTCTCACAATAAAGAAAACTTACACTTTCGTGAAGAACGTTTGTTCTCGTCCATCTCTTCAGCTCTCTCTCTTTCATCATGGCTCCTATTGCCAGTATCTTTGCCGTCTTCGCCGTGATGATGATCGGCCCTCACTCGAAGGAGATGCAGAAACCTAGTTTCATTCTCAATCTCATTGCACCACCACCACCGACAACTTCATTGACTCTTTAGACTAGTATTATGAATTATAAGCATTATAGAAAACCCATTTTCTTGATCGACTCGAAGGATTAAAAACTCGCTGGAAGATGAGCGAGGGCTCGCAAAACCAAACTCCGAACGGTCCTTGAGAACTCGAGTATAGATCAGAACCTATTTGTGATGAGATCATGTTTGCATTTATAAGCGCATGGACCAGAAAAACCGTAAGGGAGACTCATCATATTTTGAGCTGTCGATGTTGTTGTATAATGATTTATACGATGAAGTGTACTCATAGTTGCTAAGCTCGTTTGGTTTCATTGACATGATGAAGAACAAAAGAGCTTCAAACCAAACAAGTTTGTGTAAAAAAAACAAAGATAAGAGCTTAAGAAAGAAAGAAGACGAACTTAGCTAAGAGCTTAAAGAAAGATAAGAAGACGAACTTGTTACGTTTATGATTTTTTAGTCGGTCTAATCTGGTGATAGACTTTTGGGTCTTCTTGTATTTTATAAACCGTTTGAAACTAATATTTATTTATATGTTTGGCTGATACAAAATATAGTAGAAATGCGCGTTTTAGAATATGATTTACTATAACAACATTAAAACAAACCGTGGTGTTGAATGAATGGTAATCGAGTGTGATATGAGTTTATAGGTTTGTGATTTGAATGCTTTTTCATATTGTGAACGAATTTCTAATGAAAATGTGAGTTGACAGAAAAGCATTTACTTCCCGACGGAGAGTTACAGAAGTTTTGTCTCGAGAGAAACAGTACTTGGCTTAGGTTTCTGTAAATGCTTAATCGTGAACATTAAAATCCATGAGCCATCTCTTAATCATCTGGGTAAATCTTCTTAAGTAGCTCTCACTAGTATTCTAGTAATGTACTAATTCGTAAAATTTCATTAGAGACTGTCTAAAAATATATATAAAAGCATAGGATCACGTCTCTTGCAAAACCGACACCACTATCAGATATATGTAACATTTAAGTTACAGTTATCATACTGCTCAGCTTAGTATTAAATCGGGGTTAAAGTTCAGTGGGCTTAATGTTTAGATAGTGAGACATAAATTAACTATTTCTCTCTGTTCTTAAAGCTTAATGACATTTGTTTGAAATACATTCTATTAAAAATAAGTTGAAAGTGATATCAAACGTTATGGTAGATATACAATTTCCCTAGAATTTATAACTCTTCACATGTTCACTACAAAAATATTTTAATGGATGTCCATATTTGATTACAGTGAAGTACTTATTTGGTCTAGTGTTAGATAACTAGACGTCATTACACACCATAAAAATATGTTATGTGTATGTATAACTGCTTATTTATTGTATTTATAAGGATCCACATTTAACTTGGTCACTTTACGTTTTTTATGTGATTTTAATGATTAACGGTATATTTGTCTATGTGTAGATCTGCTATACTTTCTCCTTTATTAGTTTTGCATGAAATCCAGAATTTTTGTGGTGTAAGACGTTAAAAAGTATTATAGTTAGCTCACGAGAGTTGGATAAAGAGCTTCGTATATAGAGAGTCATTTTTAAGTCTCACGTAATCTTTTCTTTCGGAGTTTTCATGTAAAACGTGAAATCTAATTCTTATAATTAAAGTTATTAAATGAAACTCACTTTTAGTATACATGTTTTCTTGTGTCATCCATATCAGAGCATGTACTGACAACAATTGTCACTAATCAACTCGTCTTTTCATTAAAATTATTTTAATAATCACATGGATATTACCATATTATATACCGTATTGTGCACCTTATCACATGTGATTAACGTGTAATCTTTAGGGTTTAGAAATGACATCGACATGACTTACTAAAGTAGTTTTAATTGTTGTTTGGAAATATGTGCTTATACTATATATAAATATATTTTCAATGTGTAGTTTATATCGATATAATATATGATGTCTTAAGACATTAGGAATATTTTCAATTTATATATATCCCAATTTCATTTGTAAATATCTTTCATGTGTATTATATTTGATCATATAGCTGTACCATTCTCTGAATTATGAAATTATATGATGTCCGTCTCATTTAAAATGACATCACTCATTTTCATTTGTATAATCTTTTTCTAGCACTAAATACTAATGTGTTGTCAGTATCCAGATTATGCGTCACTATATATTATAGATTTTCATACATTAGAATACTAACATTACATTCTAAATATTTATTTGTGTGGTTAAAGATCCGAAAATAAAGAAGATCTAGAAAAATACGTTAGCATATAGCTTCTCGCTACCATGAATATGTAGATGTAGCATATTCTTTAATTATTGATCAAATTTACACGTAATGTATGAAAATTTGTAATAAGTTGTTATTGTCTCATAATGTTAAATCTATCTTGTTAAATCAAGCGAACGTTTTGTTTGCAAGTCAGTTTAGCAATATGACTTGAATTGGACACACTATAGGTTATAATAAATGGCCCCAAGATAAAAATCCATGACTTAACTAGAATGTCTTAAGAACTATTCTTCATGTTGCTAGTATCTTACATTGATCAACTGTATAGACTTATGTCACTCCTAGTATTTATAGTATTCCTCAATTGCTATATCCATCACTGTATAGATTAGAATGTATATTCCCTTCATTGCTAGTATTTATTTATCTGTGTTTAGCAATTCACTGACTAAACTAAAATATAGTGTACATATTATCCCTAGTCGTATACTAACATAAATCGATTTCTATCTCATGCATATAATCATCTAAACAGTATGCCTTAGATTATATAATACAGTAAGTTACATAGAAACAC
>CAJHQP010011815.1:0-14089 GCA_905132765.1 Moricandia arvensis
CAGTGACTGGTTCCCAACGGCCTGATTCCCTTCTTCACATGTGATACCACTTCTTTGCTATTCAAAATATCTTCACTGCCTTAGATAAAACGAGCAGGGACTTCTGGAACCCTCTTAGGTCTGCTCCCTTCTTTTCTTGACGTGCAAGACACACAATAAACCCTAGGTTGTACGGACATGCTTGTCTCACAAGTAAACTCAGATCAAAGTGTTTCTTGCTTATTACTGCTTCATCTCAACACACTGGAATGGCTCCAGTTACTTCCTGGTACAAGATGAAGACTCTCATGAAGGCTAGATTTGTTCCAAGTCACTATGGCAGAGATCTCCATCAAAAACTCAGAAGACTGACTCAAGGAACTAAGAGTGTTGAAGATTACTCCCAGGAGATGGAAACTCTCATGATCAAGGCCAATGTTAATGAAGATGATGAATCAACCATGGCAAGGTTTCAAGGAGGCTTGAACAGAGAAGTGCAGGATCGGCTAGAGATGCAAGAGTTCAACACCATGGAGGAACTTCTTCACAAAGCAGTGCTTATTGAGCAACAGAACAAGAGGAAGTCCTATACCAGAAACCAGCATGGATCATCTTCATGTTCTTGCTGTTCTTCAGCTTACTCTCTCCTAAACTCTCTTAAACTTACAGATGATGCAATCCAAGACGAGCCAACCTTAGAGGAACCTGATGATGAACCTGAATGGATGCAAGAACCAAGTTAATATCAAGAAGATGGCGTGGATCAGGCCCAAAATGAAGATGTCTCTCTCTCAGCCCAAAAGAAGCCCAAATACCAGAAAGAAGATCCATTTTTCATATCTGTTGGGCCCATCACAAGATCCAGGTCCAAGAAACTAATTTAGAAGATTGTTGGCCTTATTCAGAACCAAGAAAGTGAAAAAGAGATCTTTGGCCCAGTCACCACATTCCCAAACACCTTCAATTATTCTGCTGTTTCCTATAACAGCTAGTTTATTTATGTTTTTGTTTTATTTCTTTTCCCTAGGTGCTCTTGCACGAAACTACAACTCTCATGGCCCTCATGCACGAGTTGCTCTTGATTTTCCCTTTAAATTGTTGCTTTGTTTCAGTTCTGAACTCAATCATCATTTTTATCAAAAACTCTTTTCTTCTTGGTGATTCATTTGTTCTTTGAACAACTTGATTGTGAGGTGTGTGAACCCAAAACAATCAACAAGCTCTCAAACTGACTGGTGTGTCGAATCCAGAGTGGGAGAGAGGAGTATCTGAGGCCATTCCGCAACCTCAGTGTATCAATCCATCAATTCCCCTTCAACCCAGCCATATATCAACCCTATTTCGTCCATCAAACCAATATCCATCAAAACCTTCACATTTCAATCTGTTACAAAGTAGATCCAACCAAAATCAGAGTAGAAATCCCTGGGAAGAAGTCATTAAGCTTCCATCTCTAGAAGATGTGTGTGCTCAGATACAAAAGGAGCAAGGCTCTATTGGGTTGTTTGGAGGTAAGGGGGAGCTTACCTTGGCTAACCAAGCTGCGCAAACTGATCAGGCTGAAACACCAATGGCAAACAAAGCTGCTTTCAACAAGTATGAAGACCGGAGGTTTAATGGTAACTGCGATCATTGCAAGAAGCACGGCCACAAGAAGAGTCAGTGCTGGATCCTCCACCCACATCTCAAGCCGACCAAGTTCATGAAGAAGAGGGAAGCTAGAGCTCACACCTCGGAGGGGTCAACTGTTGCAAGCTCAAGCAAGACAACCGATGGTGATAAGAGGGAGGCAAGTGAAGGAAAGTCCCTGGTTGCCTACATGGGTGGTACTAACAGGAACAATGATCAGGACTACATCCGGAGGTCTGACATTGAAACCCTCATCAAAATGCTCAAGGAGAATGGTAACACCTTTGGTAACCTTAATGGGTATTCTCTTGGTGCTTCAATGGTTGCTAGTAAGCTAGAGAATGTGAATGATATTAGGACTGATAGAACTGGTAGGACATTAGAAAATGAAATGAACCGCCAAAGTCTTGCTTGTTCTAGTCCTAAAGGTACCTGCCATATTGCTAATAGCTCAGCTAAACCTTTGATAGTAGACTCAGGAGCCTCCCATCACATGATAAGTGACACCAATCTGATCAAAGATATTGAACCAGCTAATGGTCATGTCATGATTGCTAATGGTGATAAGATTCCTATTAGAGGAGTGGGAAATCTAAAACTGTTTAGTAAGAACTCAAGAGCTTTCTATATGCCTGAATTCACTTCAAACCTGTTATCAGTTAAGAAATGCACTAATGATTTGAATTGTAAGGTTGATAGAGATTGAGAGATTAGGACTAGAATAAGAGACTTAGAGAGAGATTTAGACTAAAGAAGAAGAGACTCGACGAGAAAGACTAGAAACCATTGAGAGAGACTAAGAGAGGAGACTGAAGATTTCGTGTTATTGATTAATGAACAGAGGTTACAAATATATAGGAGAGGAAGCAAGGGTTTACAACGGATAAAAGATAAGGTTTAGGATAAGCTTTCTCGCCAAGCATGTGGAGTCAACCGGTCTTAGGCGCGCCTAATTTAAACTTGTGGCTGGAGGGCTTCACACGCGAGATTCCTTTGGCATCTTGACCAGATGCTCTTCGAGCACGAGCCAGCCTGTCAAACGCGCGCCTCAGTCAAGCTTGATACGCTTGGTAACTAGTAAGAGTAACTCTGGGTCGAGTTACTCTTACCCGGGTAACTTTCCTCATCCGCGGTAAACTTCTTCACCCACTTGTACGGCCAAGTTGTACGGCCTGTACGGCCTAGTTGTACGGACATGTACAGACTGATCCAAACCATTTCCTCTCCTCTTCATAAGCCTTCCTCTACCATATTAAGACCTCTGTTCAACACTCCCCCTCAAGCTTGACCATGTGGAACAAGTCAAGCTTGGAATGCCATGAGATCTTCCTCATTAAAAACCTTGCCAAAGAAAACCCTCCTTAGGGATAAAACCTCAACAAGGAAAAGAGTAAAGACCCCATGGCGAGGGGATTAGTTCTTTCTGGTAAGATCCATGACTCCAAGACGAGTGTGGATGGACTCAATGGTCTTCTGCCTAGCTGCTTTAGTAAACACATCAGCTAGTTGATCTTCACTCTGGGTGTAGCATGGTAATATGTCTCCGGATACTATCATTTGCCTCACCTTGTGGCAATCAACCTCAATATGCTTAGTCCTCTCGTGGAACACCGAGTTGGAGGCAATGTGTATAGCCGCTTGGTTGTCACAATGCATGGTCATGGGTGTGTCTTGATCCCCAAGTGCTTCAGTATCCCTTTGATCCAAACTAACTCATTTGTAAGCTTCAACATGGCTCTATACTCGGCTTCAGCACTGGAAAAGGACACCACCTTTTGCTTCTTACTCTTCCAAGTAACAAGGTTCCCACCAATGAAAGTGCAATAACCAGTGGTCGACTTCCTATCCATCCTATCCCCGGCCCAATCTGCATCACAATATCCAACCACTTCTGTGCTCTCATTGCACCCCATCCAAACTCCTTGACTTGATGTTCCATTCAGGTACAGGAGAAGCCGGTTCACCATGTTCCAGTGATGCTCCTTAGGCCCTTGCATGTGTTGGCTAACCTGATTCACAGCAAAGCATATATCAGGTCTTGTGATTGTCAAATAGATTAACTTACCAACAAGCTTTCTATAAAGCTTAGCATCTTGAAAAAGTGGACTGTCTTCTATCTCCCCCTCTCGTGGTACTTTATATCCTTCGTCCAAGGGTGTCTTGAATGTCTTCCCTTCTGGTATACCTGCATCTTTCAAAAGATCAAGTGTATACTTTCTTTGAGATAGAAATAAACCTTCCTTGGATCTACACAACTCTATTCCAAGAAAGTATTTCATCTCTCCCAAATCTTTAATTTCAAATACAGATTTCAAGTACTCTTTAGTAGCTTGTATACCTTCCTTGTCACTTCCAGTAATGATGATATCATCAACATATACTAGAAGGACAATGATACCTGAGGGAGATGTGAGAGTGAAGAGGGTGTGGTCGAACTCGGATCTCTTGAAGCCTCTCCCATTCAAGGTAGTACTCAGTTTGTTGTACCAGACTCTTGGAGATTGCTTGAGACCATGAACAAGGAGAGAGCTTTCTTCTTGAAAGGTATAAGCTTGAACAGGATATGGGACACGCCTTTAATGGACAGGAGAGGAGAGGAGCGACCATGAAGAACCACCTTAGCTTCATACACCATCTTCTAGAAGCAAGAGTACCAATGCTGGACAAGACTTCTATGGTTTGGATCTGTGATGAGGATGGACTTGTGATGATTTGCGGAAGCTAGATACCAGGTTCTGATGAACCTGGATCTGATACCATGTTGGCTTTTCAGAGATCAGGCTGTGGTGATGAAGAAGAGCCCTTTAGGGCGAGATGAGAGCTTGAAATGATGAGAGAGAGGTCTGATGTGATTAGTGTGAATCAAGAACAGAAACAAGAGATTTAGAGAGATTAAGAGATTAAAGTATAAGAAAGGGGTAGATTAAGGGTTTCTGATCAAGAACACACTTTGTTTATTATGAAGGAGAGGGGAAATCCCCCTTACTCTCTTAGGAGTTACAAATCGCCAATGAGGCATATAAATAGCTTTACAAGTTTCTGGAAAACCCTAAAGCTAAGGATAAGACTTGAAGGGTGGAGATCTTCTGGTTTGAATTGGATGGTGAGGATTAATTCTCATGGCTGAGGCAAGCTGAGTGGTGCCCTAAAAGACTTGGCTAAGAATGCTCCAACAACTCCTCTGTATCTGCCCACTTCTCTGGCCAGATACATAGTCAAGGCTGCTCTTCCTTTCCAGCAAGAGCCAGCCTATCGTGGACCACAACCATGCGCCAGCACACTCTTTTGTCTTCTTCTCTTAAAGGTTTGTCTTCTTCTCTTAAGCTTTTGTCTTCTTCTCTTAAAGATCAGAAGCTTGGCTCTTAGTCCTGGACTTTGCACGGGCCGTATCATATCGCCCTATTTTTGCACAAACTTCCCAAATATCTTTAAAGCCATAATGAGAACATATTTGGGTCGCCCTATTTTTGCACGGTCCGTACCTTGCCCTATTTTTGCACGGTCCGTACCTTGCCCTATTTTTGCACGGTCCGTACCTCGCCCTATTTTTGGACGGTCCGTACCTCG
The DNA here is from genome assembly GCA_905132765.1 of Moricandia arvensis. Lineage (NCBI taxonomy): Eukaryota > Viridiplantae > Streptophyta > Magnoliopsida > Brassicales > Brassicaceae > Moricandia > Moricandia arvensis. The sequence goes on from CAJHQP010011815.1 coordinate 5,176, forward strand.
CCCTATTTTTGGACGGTCCGTACCTCGCCCTATTTTGGACGGTCCGTACCTCACCCTATTTTTGCACAAGTCTCAAATCTTCTCAAATGATCAAGTGTGAAAGTTTCGGGTCGACCTGGTCCGTATGGATCCGTACGGTCCGAGTACATCCGTCCGTACCAAATCCATACGGCCTCTCCCTAACTTAGCACATTCTCCCATTTACTCCTTAACAGCCTTCTAAGTCCCTCATGGACTTGGCCCTATCTTTGCACAACCTTCAGAGCACTTCTAAACACCTTTAGACACTTCTAAAGCCTTGTAGACAATCTTCGGAGGTTTCACCCTAACTTTGCACCATACCCAAACTCATCTCAACTCTTCCTTTGGCTCCACTTCTTTCTTCAAGTTAACACTCCCCCTCAAGCTTGACTTTAGAGATCCTAAGTCAAGCTTGGAACCTTGAAGAACTCCCTCATTAAAAACCTTATGAGAAGACCCTAATAAGGAAAAGAGTAGAGCCTTCAAGGCCTAGGGATTGGCCAGTGGGTCTTTGGTGTTCTCATCAGTGTGATGGACACCAAAGACCCTGGATCATGGCCTAACCGTGATGTGCAACTCATTGGCTTCATTGCACATCACCAATTCCTTCTCGGATCTCTTCTTTGGGGCTAGCTTGAGTCTTCCCTTCTCTCATGGATTCTTGCCTTCTCCATCAGGTCAGATCATAAGCCTAGCTTCTTCTTGTCTTCTTGAGTATCCAAGTAAGGTACCTGATACATCATTCTACAAGTGTATCAGTTCTCAAGAGATAAACCTATCATGAATATATAAAGAGATAAGATCAGGTTTACTCCCTTGTTTAGATGGTGAGGAGTGGCTTCTCTGAACCGCCACTTGAATCCTCACTTACTGAGCTTCACAGCTCCTTCTCTTATCATGCAAGCTCATCCACACTCCCCCTCAAGCTTGAGACCTAGTATAGTGAAGGTCCAAGCTTGAATGGTGAGTGCATGTTAACTCCATGATAAGCCTTGTGGAGGGCACCACCATCTTCTTCAGACTTGATACTTGATCTCCACTCCATTGCAAGTGCATAGAGGAGATACCTCATTCCACTCAACAAGCACTCCTCACATAGCTTGTTGAGTGACCTTCTTCTTCCCTCACTACGGCTTGATCTCTTCTAGATCAGCATGCAAGGTCCTTGAGTAACGCAGGTCATTGAGCTACAGGATCATCAGGTGGCTCACTTTGCTCCCCTCCTCAAGCTTGGATCGGTTATGTGTCCAAGCTTGAAGTGAGCCTCAATGAGCCTTAAGATCAGGAGCGCAACATCTCATGGACTGCGCATTCAACCACTGATCAACCCTCCCCTTTAAACTCCAATGCCTTCTGATCATCAGTCTCCTCCAGACTTAAGTGATGATCACTTGCTTAGTGTATCCACATACACTCCAGCAATCATTCCCAATGGGAGTAGTCTTCCTCTTTCACTCGGATGTATGGTGAACCAAGAGCACATATTGTGAACCTGAAACAACACTCAAACTCCAGCAAAGATAAGACACAATGCATTGGCTTTTGCCAATGTCTCACTAGCTTTGCACTTAGATGGCCTCTTATTACATTAAGATCCATCTAATGCAAGCTTTCCATTCTCTAAACACTAAGCATGATCCGGCCAAGATACACTACTAAGCATTTAGGCAAACAACCCTGCCTTAACCGCATTCATAGACATGAGTCTTGAAGCATCAACAAAACGATAATATATGCAATAATCTTAATCAGTCTCTAACTTAAGGCAGCAACAAAACGATAATATATGCAATAATCTTAATCAGTCTCTAACTCATGAATGCAGCCAGATTAGATACAACCATTTACCATTTCAATACACATTCATTTAGAGAAGGGATTAGGCATTATTATCATCAATCAACATCAGACAATATGCAATACCTTAGGCGATTCAAGTTTAGTGAAAGCTAGTAAGATTTAGACAGTTTCTAACATCCTAACGCAATCACAACCAAACCGGGGTAAGCATCACTTCTCAACATCAAACAAGTCTCTACAATAAACACTAGCATCCTGGGACTACACAAGACAATACCATCAAGCAAGATAACCCACAGATTGCAACATATCACTTAACCACAGCCATACAATTGATGTAGAGATGGCTTGAATGGTGATCAAGACATCTCGGATCAAACCTTGTCCAAGACTTTCTTGTTGTGGATGTGAAGTGAGTAATCCAACAACATTCTCTTTAAGTTTCTTAACTCTGGAACGAGTCATGGGACCTTCAGGAATGGCTAGAGCATCATCACCAGGCTGCTGGTGCAATGTGGCTTCATGTGGCTCATCTAGTCTCTCCTTGTTTTCCTTAGTGACCCGGTCCATGATCACATCAATTATTCAGTTTAAGAAAAAAAATTCCCTCTCTATTCTCTCGAGTAAACACTTCTCTCTCTCTCTCTCTCTCATCCTGTTCTCGAATCAAACTCTCCTTTTCTCTTGTGTTCTTCATTCTGTTCGTAACAAAACTTACATCATGGTCTCTGTAATAAGATCCTAGGATGATGCTCTGGAACAGATGGGATAATCCTTACAGAAACGAATCAAAAAGACTCAAGTTTCTCAAGGCATGTGGTTTGTTGCGGGACACAAGAGGGATGGCTCGACTCTTGATACTCCAAGGCTTTCTGATCCAGATATTACACATTAATCAGAGAACCAAAGCCGGATATTACACACCAGCAACCTTCAATTCGTCCAGAGAGAAGAGAGAAAAGGGTTTTCGATAAAAAGACTGCTTGATTTTAGAAACAGAGTAACAAGGGTTTAAATAGAGAAACCAAGGAACATGCTCCTTAGGTTTCGAAAATAACATGATATAAAAACTATAGAATAAAAACAAAACATAAGATAAATAGATAGAGTCTTCTTTTAGGCTTGGACCGAGATTAGCACCTAGGAGATGTGTAAAGCAGCTTGTGGCCTCGTTAAAAACCTTCCTCCGTAAAACCTCTTTGGGACAAAACTGAGAGCAAGGAAAAGAGCACACACAAGTACTTTGCCTAAGTACTAATTCAGCTAGATGAGGAGATAGCTTGAAAGGTGATCAAGGTATCTCGGATTATCAAGCTTTGTCCAAGACCTTCTTCTTGTTTCCATACGAGTCTAAGGAATACTCCAATGGCTCCATTTAGTTTCTTGGTTCTAGAACGAATCATGGGACCTCCTGGAATGGCTAAGGCATCTTCATCAGCTGGTTTGTCCATGGGTGCATTCCTGGATACATCATCTTCCTTGTTGAGCTGGTCCATGATCACATTACATTCCTTGGTGCTTTCCATGATCACATCATCCCCTCCCTCTTCAAAAAGATTTGTCCTCAAATCTGTTTTACCTACAATAGAGGGGACCAAGTCAGTAACATCAAAGTTTAAAATCAGATTACACTTACTTTGCAAGCCTCTTTGATAGGCATTGTTGCTGACTGGTTTGGATATGTACAAGGCATTGATCCATTTAGTTCCTGATTAATTACTCAAACCTGATACATGGAAACAAAGAAAGTTAGCACATGAAAAATTATCAAAGAGTAATAATCTTATCCCAAATTGGTTTTTGCTCGATTTTGGCTTGTGTGTTGCATCTGGTGGTGCTTCTTTGATGAGGATGAAGCCAGTGACGTCTGGGAGCTTATCCTGATCCAAATCAGGTGGCTTGAACCTCATATCTTCCTCACGCTTGTAGCTTCTCCTTATACCCTTCAAAGCTTTCCTGAAATCTATACTTGGCTCTTTTGACAAAAACAAGTACATCATATCTGTGTAATCGATAAAAGAACTCTTGAAAACATGATCACTTACCTTAGCATGCTCTCCTGATCGCCATATATAGGATTGAGATGTTGTAAATTCAGATAATTCAGAATAAAGTACGTGTAGGTGTACCTGAGTTGTAGAATCCGTAACTTGCAACTCTAACTTGGTTTTAGCCTCAAACTGGTTCTTGTAGATGTAGGAAGGACTAAGAATGTGGGACAGGTTGATTCATAGCTTATATCCTTCTTTTCGGACAGTGTACACCTCATAACAGTTTGTCCTGTACCAACAGCAAGCAAATCAGGTTTCATGTTCTTCTTTGAGTTTAGATAGTTACCTTGGGTTGGTTTCTTTGGAGATTGCTGTGGACTAAGTTGATCTGGTGGTTTCTCCTTGAATTGAGAAGAAAATATGAGTTCTTCTCCTGATCCAGTGATCACTTCACTAACTTCTCCATTGAGTTCTTCATTTCCAATCATGGTTTGATAATCTCTGCAATGGTATTGAAGCTGATGCATGTCTGGTGGCTTCCTATCGTGACATGGTCAAGGTGCAAGTCCTTTTGATCAGCTTCAAACTCCTTATGACCGCAGCTGGTTCTAGCACGAGCAGAGAACTCTCCAATGGTGATAAGCATACTTTCATTTGCTCCAGGTCTCCATGAGTAGGTCTGTAACCTTCCAGCACAATCATATAGAAGCTTCTCTTGGGAATGATCCACACCGACAAGTTTTACAAAATTAGCAATATCTTGATGATCATGTTGTTGACATGAAGAAGAAATAATCTGGAAATAAATAAGACAAGAAGAAGAATGTACTCGGATGGATTGTTGAAGAAGTGCTTGGTCTAATGAAACTTGGGACACAAGTCTGTCCGTACAGTTTATGAGTCTAGACCTAACCTAGCTTGGAAGGCAAGTAACCGGATGGGAACTTGTCAAGTATATTGTCTAAGTAACCAGAAGCACTCAGAAAGTAACCAGAAGCACTCAGGAAGTCTCTGGAAAGGTTGAGTGGAGCAGGGATCCGTTGGGGATCAAGACAAGGCAAGAGATCACATGCAAGGTTTAAGAAGAGAGAGAGAGTAGACCAGTCACTTTCACTCTGCTGAATGAGCCCATTTTGTCTTCTTCACCAGCCTTAGTTTATTATTTTCTCCCTTGTCTCTTTGTAATCTGTCTCCCTATTTATGGGACTTATCCCAGAATTAATCAAAGCAAGGAAAACACTTTCCTCTCTCTTTATTCTCTGCCTACACGAAACCTCTCTTCTCTCTCTTGTTCTTCAGTTTGTTCATCATGTTCTTCCATTAAAATCTCTCTGAATCTCTAAACTTACATGGTATCAGAGCCATAAAATCTCTTGAAACCTTATTCTCCCTATTCTCTTTCATTTCTTCCGCAAACTAACTCTGTTTCATCTATTCCTCTGTTTCATACTCTGTTTCATACTCTGTTTCATTACTCTGTTTCATACTCTGTTTCATTACTCTGTTTCATCACATTTCGAAATTCTTGAAACACTCTATTAACCTGCTGGAAAAGAGAGATTCAAGATGGAGAACTTCAAAACTCGTGGCCCATTCCAGTGACCTTAACTGGTGGTTAACTATCTGCTGTGGTCTAGACTAGCCAAGACAGCACTTGGAGGTTAGGGGCTTATGGGAACATGTTTCAGTTGGAGAAGCCCCAACAAAAACCGTCCAAGGCAAAGATGGTGTGGAGGATGGTGGTGACTGTTGATGACAAATGGGGTCAGGAGACTTCATGGTGATGTCCATTATTCAAAACAGTCTGGAACCATCTATTTTGGCAGCTTACTCTTACTGTGAGAGCTCCAAAGAGTTGTGGGATACACTGCAAAAGGTGTTATGGCAACATTTCAAACCTGAGTAGAGTCTTTGAAGTCAAGAAGGCTATCAACTCTCTTCACCAGGAGAGCATGGACTTCAATCAACACTTTGGGCAAGTTCAGAGCATTGTGGGCTGAGTTAGAAATGCTGAGACCAAGCACCCTGGATTCAAACATCTTAATGATAGGAGAGAGCCAAGACAAGGTCTTTGCTTTGCTTCTTACTCTAAACCCAGGGTACAATGATCTCATCAAACACATACTCCGGGCTGAGAAGCTACCAACACTAGAAGAAGTTTGTGCTCAAATCCAGAAGGAGCAAGGCCTCAGTAGGTCTCTTTGGAGGCCAAAGGCGACTTGGTCTTAGCAAACCAAGCTGAAGGAGTTGCAAACAAAGGTTACTTTAAGGCTGAAGACAAGAAGGTGTGGATTTGTGACCATTGCAAGAGAAGGGTCATGGGAAGACAAGTGCTGGCTTCTCCATCCTCACCTCAAGCCTCAGAAGTTCAGGAATCCTTACAATGATGCAAGAGCTAACTTCTCTGGTGATATGGGCCGAGCCATCTGCTCCAGGAACCATGCCGCTCCTCCAATGGACTTGGACCTGGTGAGGGAAAGGCCTTAGCATCCAGTAGCTGCCTCAACCTTGAGGACAACTCAAGATGAAGTCATCAAGCGCTCTGACATTGAGGCTCTCATCAAAATCCTCAAGGAAAACCTCTGGTAACACACTTGGTACCTCTTTTACATGCTTCAATAGTGGTATCTCCTTGAATGCCTTAGCTGGTTCTGAATTTACAAACCTTTAGTTATAGATTCAGGAGCTAGTCACCACATGATTAGTGATTCTAAACTTGATTAAAAATATTGTTCCTGCCTTAGGAAATGTTATGATAGCTAATGGAGAAAGAGTTCCAATTAAGGGATAGGTGATCTTAGGATATTTGAAAAAGATTCTAAAGCTTTTTACATGCCTAGGTTTCACATCCAACCTGTTATCAGTTAAGAGAGCTACAAATGACTTTGAATTGCAAGGTTACCTTCACTCCTAATGATGTCTACTTTCAGATATTGAAACTAGTAGGTTTTCTTGGCAAAGGTGTGACCAAGGGAGACTTGTACTTGCTGAAGACACCAAGCTGCAACCGATTTATCTTGTGCTTTAAATTCAAGTTTTAATTTCCCTAAAGATGAATGTGGCATGCTAGATTTAGACATCCCCATTCTCGTGCCTTGGAACATCATGCTTCCTAGTATCTCTTTTAAAGTGATTGTGAGGCTTGTATCTTAGGCAAGCATTGCAAAAATGTGTTCCCTAGATCAAGTACTATCTATGAAAATTGCTTTGACCTTATTCACTCTGATGTTTGGACTGCTCCATGTGCATCTAGAGAACATCATAGATACTTTTGTAACATTCATAGATGAGAAGTCTAAATACACATGGATCACACTGCTGCAATCCAAAAGATAGGGTCTTAGAAGCTTTTATAAATTTTCAGAGTTATGTGTCTAACCATTTCAATGCCAAGATAAAAATTTTTAGATCAGATAATGGAGGGGAATACACAAGCAATGCATTTAAACAACACTTAGCAAAAGCATGGGGTGATCCATCAAACCAGCTGCCCATACACACCTCAACAGAATGGTGTAGCTGAGAGAAAGAATAGACACCTCATGGAGGTTGCCAGGAGCATGATGTTCCATATGAGTGTACCCAAACGATTTTGGGGAGATGCAGTATTGACAGCCTGCTATTTGATTAACCGAACTTCCCACCAGAATTCTACAGGATCACTCTCCATTTGAGGTACTAAACAAAACCAGACCATCTATAGATCATATGCGTGTGTTTGGGTGTCTTTGTTTTGTTTTGATACCAGGAGAGCAAAGGAACAAGCTAGAGGCTAAGAGTACAAGGGCAATGTTCATTGGGTACTCCCCAACCAAAAAGGGTACAAGTGCTATTCACCAGAGACTAGGAGAGTCATGGTGTCTAGGGATGTGAAGTTTGTAGAATCAAGAGGGTATTATAATGAAAAAAGTTGGGATGAGCTGGAAAACCTATCCCAATCAGCCTCTGATAGAGCAAGCAATCTTAGGCATGTAATGGAAAGCCTTGGGGTCAGTATGCCTGAAGCAAGGGTGGAAACTGAACCAAAGGATACCAGGAGGGACCCAACACACCTACTGAAACCGAGTCAAGTATTGATGAGTTTGGAGTTCCTCACCTTGATCATGAGGGGGGCAATGACAATCAGGCTGAGCCACAACAGGATACCTCACCAACAACTCATGATCAAGCTGAGCAACAACAACAGAAGGGTTCAGTGTTAAATGAAACTCAGACTTCATATGATGAGGAGGAAGCACAACCACCACTAAGAGGAGTACCAGAATCAAACAACCAGCTTCTAACTGGATCAACACAAGGGTGTACTTTAATTCCCAGGCAGTAGCACATCCTATCCAAGCTGTGTGTTCCCTAGCTCAGTATCCTCAGGAACATGTTGTTTTCATTGGAGAACTGGACCAGGAATACATTCCAAGGTCTTATGAGGAAGCTATGGAGCACAAGGAGTGGAGAGAATCAGTTGGAATTGAAACAAATGCAATGATGTCAATGATACATGGTATGAAGTGGAGCTTCCCAAAGGCAAGAAAGCTGTAACAAGTCGTTGGATCTTCACAATCAAGTACAATGCAGATGGTACAGTGGAGAGGCCGCAAAACAAGACTAGTAGCAAGGGGCTTCACTCAGACCTATGGGAGACTACCTTGATACTTTGCACCAGTTGCCAAACTACACACCAAAGATCATCCTATCTTTGCAGTAACTTGAGTGGGATCTATGGCAAATGGATGTCAAAAAATGCTTTCCTACAAGGAGAACTTGAAGATGAGTCTACATGAGACCACCCCGTCTAGAACATCTTGTCAACTGGAAATGTTCTCAGATTGAAGAAAGCCATCTATGGCTTAAAGCAATCACCAAGGGCCTGGTATCACAAGCTCAGCACAACCCTAAATGGAAGAGGTTTTGTAAAACTGAAGCTGATCACACCACTCTTCACTCTCACCAGCCAACAAGGATTGTAGTGATCCTTGTATATGAGGATGATATCATCATCACTGGTAGTGATAAGGAAGGTATTCTCTTAACTAAAGCCTTCTTAAATCCTCATTTGATATCAAGATTTGGGTGAGTTAAAGTACTTTCTAGGGATTGAGATATGT
>CAJHQP010011816.1:0-14089 GCA_905132765.1 Moricandia arvensis
TTTAAGTTAAAATGCTTCCGCTGCATTTTAATAATAAGTAATTGTGTTATGAAATATTAACACAGTATAAAATAATTATGTTATGAAATATTACATAATATTTAGAGTATTGTTGTCTATTAGTGTTTTAATATTAATATAGTTTATAACATGTTAATTACAAGTGACCCTGTTATTTACTTATAAATATTAAAAATTAATATAGTATGATTGATCATGATTAAGGAGATGCTAAATGACATTAAAGTTTTAGTGGTCAATTATTTTATTTCTATATTCTAGGAGATCACCCAAAGGTAGATCATTGAATGTAATTAATATATGAAAAGGATTAGTCATTTCTTTGACTATAGTTGAATAGTATTTATACCAAAGGTAGGATACTATTTGATTTGAGTTAGAAATGATTATTCATAAAGTGTATTATAGCATATGGAAGTGTTTGTGTTTAAGTATTGCCCAAGAGGTTGCTTAAATACAAACTTAAAAGTTAAGTATAGAATATATATTAAGTTTCAAAGCAGTAAAGGATAAGCATGTATAAAAGTTTGCAGCTTCATCAAATGTGGTTACATTTGTTAACTCTGTCGTAAAGTTCAGTGCACTCATTTATGGCAAGTGGTTCCGAAAAGATCTGGTTTACACTGGGTGTAATGACTTGGACTTTGCCATATTAAATGATGAGGAACCCTTAACAATTACAAAAGATAGCTCCGGATAAATAAGAAAGTCTCGGTGTGTAAGAGATGAGAGCAATCTAATAGGCTGAGTTGAAACTTAATGAGGTTGATGACGGTAGAAAGGGTTAAGTCATCGATGCCTTAGACAGAGAATGAGAAGGAATTTATAGAGTAGATTTAAGGAGTGTTCATAGTCAGAGTTGGTTGTAAGTCGACTGTAGAAGTCTCACAAATGAGCTAACTACGAAAAGGTTTGACTGGTCTCAACTAATATACGATCATGTGTGAACTATCTAACCGCATAGTTTAAGACCTTAGGAATTGAGGTACATGAATAGTTCCTGGTCCAATTTATCATGAACCGTCTACCTCTTGAATTTAGCCAGTTCCAGGTGAATAACAACACCATTAAAGATAGATGGAACTTTAAGGAATCAAAGGCTCTGTTGATTCAAGAGCAGAAAAAATTAAGGAAGATGAAGGACCAAGTTGCTAACCTCATAGGTCTTGAAAATGTTAGTAGCAGCCAAATAATTCCAAGTAGAAATGATAAAGACCTAAATGTAAATCCAGTAGGAAATAAAGTGTTTCTTTTGTAAGAAATGAGACACCTCAAGAAGGATTTTCCTAAAATGATAGGTTGTTTCAACAAGAAAAGTAAACATTAAAGTTTTGTTTACTATAAATGGAATCTTGTTGAAATATTTATTAATACTTGGTGATTGAAAGTATATGAGTTAAGTGTAGCACATCTAATAACACTCAACTACTTGAGTTAATACACACCGATATATGTGACACATTCGATGCTCTTTCATGGAGTGGCGAAAAAATATTTCATCACATTTATTGATGATTACTCACGGTATGGATATATTTATCTACTGCATGAAAAGTCTAAGTCTGTGAATGCCCTCGAGATATTCATTGATGAGGTGGAAAGATAGCTAGATAAAAAAGTTGAAGTGGTGAGATCTGATAGAGGTGGTGAATTTTATGGATGGACAATGTCCTGGTCATTTGCAAAGTTACTTGAAAGCAGAGGTATATGTGTACAATACACTATGTCTGGCACTCCTCAGCAAAATGGTGTATCTGAAGAGCGGAACCGTACCTTAATAGAAATGGTTAGGAGCATTGTGATAAATTGCTCTTTACCCCTTTCGTTGTGGATATATTCATTAAGAACTGCAACGTATGTGCTGAACCGGGTTCCTAGTAAGACAGCTTCCTAAACCCCTTATGAATTGTGGTCGGGAAGGAAACCTAGTTTAAGACATCTACGTGTATGGGGTTGTCCAGGCAGAAGTAAGACTATATAATCCACCATGAAAAGAAACTTGATTCTAGGAACTGTCAGTGGATTTTTCATTGGCTATCCTGGAAAAATCAAAGGGTACAAATTTTATTGTCCTACCATAATACGAGAATAGTTGATTCGGGCAATACTAGGTTCATTCGAAAACGGTGAAACTAGTGGGAGTGGTGAACCGCGAAAGGTGGACATTAATGAAGTTCAGGTTTGAAGTTCTTCACATGCAGTGCCACCTGAGATAGTTGTTCCTATTGTTGCTTCAGATTTTTATGACACAATAGAACACATAATAATGTGCTAGTCCCACTAGCTGAAAATACGTTGATGAACCTGTCATAGTTCAAGAAGAGAATAGTGAACCACAATAACCTTTAAGGCGATCTGGAAGAGAAAGAATATTGCCATTTCAAATGATTATGTGGTTTACACTATTGAAAATGAATGTGACTTAAGTCATGGATGAAAATCCGATCTCATTCAAAATGGCCATGAAAGTGACAATTCTGAAGAATGGTTTGATGCCTCAAAAGAAGAAATGAAATCTATGAGTGACAATCATGTATGGGAACTTAGTAGAGTTACCCGAGTGGTTTCAAAACCATTGGTTGTAGAATGGTCTATAAGACTAAAAGTGACTTAAAAGGTAATGTTGAGAGACGCAAGTTCGCCTTGTTGGTAAAGGTTACTACCCAAAAAGTTGGCATCAACTATAAAGAGATATTCTCTCCTGTTCAAAGAAGGATTCTCTTAGAATTGTTTTGGCTTTGGTGACTCATTATGATCTTGAGCTTCACCTGATGGATGTAAAAACCGCCTTTCTAAATAAAGATCTTGAGGAGGAAGTATATATGGACCAACATGAAAGGTTTTCATGGCCGCATGAAAAGAAATATGGTGTTAAGTTGAGGAAGTCAATATATAGACTAAAACAAGTTTCCAGGCAGTGGTATTGAAGTTTCAATGATACCATCGCGTCGTATGGTTGTAGAGTTGATTGTTAATCAATGTGTCTACATTAAGGTTAGTGGGAGGCATATTTTTTTATGTTAGTCATATATGTCGATGTAACTATACTTGCTGCAGAATAAACTAGACATGTTACATGATGTAAAGTAGTATCTCTCTAAGAACTTTGAACTGAAAGATATGAGTGAGGCATCTTGTGTGGTCAGAATAGAATCTTTCGAGATAAATCACAAGGACTGCTGAGTTTGTCTCAGAAAGGATATATCAGTAGATCTTTAAAGAGATATTAGAGCTCCGTAAGAATAGCTCCAATTCAGAAGGGGAAGTTTAGTAAGTTGTAAAGTCTTAAAAATGAATTGGAGCGTAAAGATTTATATAGATTTCTTAGACATTAGTGGTTGGAGTTAGAACTATATCGGAGATGTATTCAGCTTGATATCAGTTTTGATATTGGAAGTTTGGCCGATATGAAGTAATCCTGGAATTCAACCACTGGTACGCTGAAAAGAAAGGTCCTCGTGGTATTTGCAAGGCACAATGAGAACATGCTTACATAAAAGAGATCCAATTAGTTAAGGGTCATTGGATATTCAGATTCAGATATGCCGAATGTGTTGATGGTAAAAATCAACTTTTGGCTATTGTTCCTATTAATTAAGGGAACAATAAAAAGAGAAAGTGGACAACAGTTTTCATTGCTACTTCCACTATTAAGGCTGAATTGTGGTATGCTTTGAGGCCATAATCATAATAGTGACTGCAGAAATTTTATCTTAGGCCTTTTGGATTGTCGACATTATTATAACCAAGTCGCTGAGAGTTTTTGTGATTATTTCGCAAGTTGTCTTCTTTTGAAAGGATGACAAGTATAAGAATGGTGTTAAGCACATTAAGTTAAAAAACTTGTCTGGTTAAAGAAGAAATTCAGAACATAGAGTGTCATTTGAGCGCATAAGAATGGATAATGATAGCGGATCCGCAAACTAAAGCTTTACCACCCAAGGCGTTCAATGGCCATTTAGAACGTATGGGTATTATAGACAAAGCCTTGCTATTATAGTTATGGAATGCTCATTAGTTTTTGACACCTAGGAATTCAATTAAAGTTAAGTTTCTGATTTAGTAAATATGTTATCATTAAAGAATGTGTATACACTTAAGGTTCAAAGATAACATATGGTAAGATTTGAGAATAAAAATTCTTCTCATGTAAAGATAATATAAAGTTAGAATTGGTTTGTGATATATGGAAGGGACTATGGCCGGTTAAATGACATACAACCGCCATGATTCGATCAATTCTAATTTTGTAAAGATTAAGTGAACTTGATATAAAGTGCATGTTAAAGTTATTGAACCCTTAAGTTGACACAAATGTCCAAGTGAGAGAATGTAAGAATATTTTATATTCTATATGACCTATGTGTCTATTGGTTTAGTTATAAAGTTCAAGTTCACATTAAAGTTATGAGTTCTAATATTAAAGACGATAGTGTGATGGATCAGTTCGATTAAAGACATTAGAATTCGGGTGTATGGATATACCCACTCCTTTACCTAATTTATGAATATCCTTCCCCCTATGATTATAAAGATATAATACACATTTATGTATTTATATAGTTGGTGGTGGTTATGAGTGAAGGGTTGTGTTGGTTCATGACACCCTTCTATTATATATAAGGGTATTGTCTTCTCCTTATTTGAATATAACAAAAACTCTAGTAAAACCACATAATAGAAAAAATCTAAGGAGGGACTGGATTCTTGTCCATTGAAGAATCACTAAAGAGAAAGGTCTAAAGGAGGAGAAGTCAAAGTACATATTACATGAATAGAGCATGGATTAAAGGTTAGTGTTTCTATCTTTTTTTCTAGAAATTATTAGGGTTGAATTAAACTAAATCTAGATTAAGGGTCTTGGGTAGATTTCATAATAGAAATCATAAAAGTTTAATCTTAACATTATATCCCTAACATATACCTATTATTTACGAACTTATACTCACGAGATCCACTAATATTAAGACATGATATGTTTGTCATATACATAGACGTAATCCTTTAGTTCCATTTGATGTTTTATAGATTCAGATTATTACTCCAACATTATATTATACTTCTATTTCCCATTACAATAACATGAGATCTGAGACATAAAAAATATCGTCTCCAATATTATTTCTAATCACCATTAAAAGAGAACTATTGCTTTTATGAGGGTTTCAGAATCATATCTAGGAATGAATATTTTCTTGCATGCATTTAAGCAGCTTCATAATCAAATTATATTAGACGTCAAAAGTTTTACCGATTCATTGAATGTTCTTGACTTCAAAATTTACTGGACCTCAAAATATGCCACTTTTGTTGAAAGTATTTTATTCAAAACATTTTTAACTAAATTGTAAATATACTAAATATAATCCCTTATATAAAAAAATCATAATAAGTTATTTGACTAAAGTATATAAATATAGTAAAAGACATTATTGAATACGAAATCAGATAAAAACACATTTAGTAGTATATTATTTTTTTACTCCAATATCTATCATATGTTTTCAACAAAATTATTAAACTATCAAATCAAGATCTTAAAAATATTTTGCTTTGTTTGAGTATTATTCAAAATACATATTGTGACCATCTTATTTGTTATCACCAAATAACTGATCAAAATCAAAACTAACATGAACCAAATTGTTATTCAAAGTTAATAAAAACCAAATAACCAAGCATGAACGTTACCAATTTTATAGACAACCTAACAGTTCCTATATCTATGGAACCAAAACAAAAACTGAATTAACCTAGCCAAACCAAGCCCCCAAAAAATGAAATGACAGAGGTAGATTTAGTGGCAAAATTTAGATCCATTTAAATATCTTACCTGCCTCAATTTGAGTTTGGTAAAACTTCTTTGGAATATGTCAGTATTTTATCCAGAACTAAAACCTTGATTAAAAAAAATTCTATAATTCATTTCATTTTTTAATCAATTTTATAAAATAAGGAAACATAACCCGCATTTTAATGCGGGTCAAAATCTAGTTTGTTTGTTAAAGTTTCAAAAGAAACATTTGTTTGTTAACAACTCACCTTGGTTTAACCCATAGCTAGACAATATACTTAAATTATTAATTTAAAAGTATGTCTCTAATTCTTAGCTAATCTACGTAGGTGGAAACTGGCTGTAAATCCGAAATGTATAAGAAAATAATTTCTTTTTAGTGAAAGAATAAATAGAAAAGGATTTCATTAATACCTTTATAGTAATATCCATATAAGAAAAGAAATCTGTAATGAGATTTTTTTTTTTAAATGTCTCTATTTTGTCTTGTTTTGCGTTTTGACTGACAAAAAAATAAGATCCTATTTGTTCCATTTATTATTAATTAAAAATGAGGTCATAGAACAAACTTTTACACCATATATGTCTTTCACAGTTTTCTATATAAATAGCTTTTAAATGGTTAACAGATTTTGCATATTTCTTTCATTTGGGTTAAAATGGCTTATAGTCGTGATAGGCAGTTCAAGTGATGAACATGAAACTTCCCTAAACATAAGTGATGGGGATAAGAAGATTTACCATCGCCACTCTAATCATCAAATTCAAAGGCTCGATCGTAAGATTTTAATTTAGTTTATAGTTAATTTTTAAATGAAAAAATTCTTAATAATCAATTAATGCTTTTAATATTGATTTAGGTGTTTCAAGGATTGCCCTCATCTAGACGAGTTGCAATGACTTAAATTGGGAAAAGAACTTGAAACTTAAAGCAAACCAAATCAAATTTTGGTTTCAAAACGAAAGAACACAAAGTAAGTAGTTTTTGTCGTAGTTAGTATTTATTTTTACATATTATAATTCATACATGACGAAATGATTACTTTAACTAAAACAAGGAGAGTAATTTACCAGTCATTATTTTATTCGTCGAAATCAAAATATTGGATGTATATTAGATTTATTTTCTTACTACAATAGAGTTTATATGGTATTTGCATATTCAAAATAAATATGAGATTTTGAAGTGATTTTAAAATTATTAATAATTTTTTTAATAATACGGAAACAAGCAGATAATGCATCACCTTAGAACGAGAATACGAAAACAGACGTGAGAACGAAGCATTGCAAAAGGCATTGGAACACAGTGACTTGCCCTCCATATGGTGGCCCTCGTCCAGGGCAAGGAGACCGCACACTCTATCTCTAAAACTTCCGTGCATATAACTCATATCTCAGAGAACAAGTGTGTTTTCATACATAAACTTTTCAGTTTTTAATTAATATTGTGATTTTCATCAATTGTTCTGTTATTAAATGAGTATCTCAATTCTAACACTAGAATATCTTGGTTAGTTTTAAACTTAATATACTTAAGTAATGGATAAGCAATATAAATCTATAAAATATACAAAAAAGTCTTTTAATTAAAATGATTTTGTTAGTTGAACTTCTTGGCTCGTCGATTTTATAGTTTTGCTTGTTTTCCATGAAGTATTTACAGATTAGATTAATAAAAGTATAGAAGAATCTGTTCAAGGTTTGTCTGTTCACCGTCAATCTAATTTATCAAACCTAGTGATAAATGTTTTTAAAATTGTTCAACTTTATACTACAAACTTCAATAAAAAACTGATATAAATAAATTAATAAAAACATTTACAACAAATAATCAATTGGATAATTCACATTTCAATCACTACAATATCAGAATTTTACGCTTATATGAAAATATTCTATAAAAATTAATTGTTTACTTTTATAAATTATTTTATATACAAATATTTTTTAATAACCTGGATTAGCATTAGATGTAAAATTACTAAATGTACACGTTTCTTTTTCATCTAAAGGTAATATTTTTTGGATACATTATTTTTATTTATTTTACATGCTTTATATAAAGTCAACATCCAATTTTAAAAATAAGATATGTCTTTATGAGTATATTTTCCTGAAATGATAACTGATTTATTTATCATATTTTGATTTTACAAATTTTTCACCGTTAAGTTAAATTTTCTAATATAATACAAAGATATTGGTAAAGATAAATTTAATATACCTATGAGTCATACTATAAATATGTAAATTACATCAAATACATATAATTTATTTTTAATAACTAACTAGAAGAACATTTTTTGTTTATCAGCTTTACTTGTTATACATGAAATAGTTTTTGACAAAATCGACATAGAACCAATAAAAATGGTTAGAGTTTGTTCGACTTTTCATTTTATATATCAAAATAGTAATAACGTTCATTTAATATATTAAATGTAGTAGTAAATAGTTAAGAAAAACTTTCAAAATGATATAAAAGCTTTTATGGAAAAATTATGCAACCAAATTATTTCTGACAACGAATAAAGTAAACAAAAGTTTTAAATGATATAAAAAAATAATGGTAAAATTATAAAATCCAGTAATTGAGAGTTATATTTTACACTTTTATTCTATTTACAATTATGTTAATAGAACCTTTTTTAGAAAATTTGTCGATTTTGTTATAGTTCAACTATTCCAGTCATATAATTCTACGTTACAATACATAAATGACTTATTTCTTTGTTTTGTTTAAAAATAAGAGATAATTGGCCAATATAATTATTTACAGTAAAACTGCTTTTATTAAATATAAGTATCAAATTCACAAACTTTTTTCCATAAAACTGTACTATATATCGGATGAATGTTTTATTTTTAATTTTGCTTTTCCTTATATATATTAGAGATTTTCCAATTAATTATTACAACTCAGTCGATTCAACCGATTTGTAAAATATAATCTGATTTGTTTCCTTGTTAATCTGGTTTTACAAACTGTCATGTTTTCTTTAAACTAAGTGTATATATCTACATAACTAATGTTTTTATTGATCAAAATATGGATATCAGTGTGACAGACTCTCAAGTCTAGTAAACAAGAGCGTCAATGCGTTGGCCTATCTCCATGGTCCATCATTATATGCATCATCTTCCAGCAATCCACATGTCATATGGAACCTCTTCCACCATCTTGTGGAGCCACCAAACTTGCTTAGAGAACCATACTTTCGTGAACGCACAAACATCTCCCAGCCACCTCAGCAGTGAAGGCCTCTACAACTACAACATTTCCAGCCGCTATCTCAAATGGAGAAAGTGATGATGACTGAAGCGATGGTAACTGCCGTGACGGAGGTAATGATTCGAACTGAAGAACCGATGTGGAGCAAGTCGTCAAACGATGGTAGACTTGTTATTGATCAAAAGTACTATGAGAAAACATTTACCAATCCTAGCCATTTTAAGAGTTCAAGTGCTCGTATTGAGTCTTCCAAGGAAGTCGCGGTGATTCCAGTGGATACTAAAAACTTGGTGAAAAGATATGGTACGTAATGTTATTTAAACTTAACAAAATTTGATTTTTTTTACCAAAAATGATAATTTTTTTTGTTATATATTTAAACAGTCAAAGCCGTGTTCAATGCTGTAAAAATAGTTGCTGCCCAAACCCTTCTCCCATGACAAATTTTAGGGGTTAACATTTGTTTTTTACTTTACTTAAATAGTTAACCAAATTTATTTTACATTTATATTTATAGTACTCAACTACTTAATAAGTAGTATTTATATTTATTTGATTTAATATGTTTTACATCATAATTATTTTATGATATTTTATATTTTAAATTTGTTTATAATCGGATATTATATTTTGATACTTTACTGATTTTTTTGTTTTGTCCATATTTTTATCTAATACTTTATTGGTTAATATTGTATTTTTATTTTCTATTATATTAGTTTATCACATGTAACTTTACATCTACATTGTCTATATTTAAACTAACATATATAAATGATGAATATGTTTACAATTATATATTAGTTATATATGAATTTTTATTATGATTGTCTTGTCTTATTACTAAAATTAATGTATATAAGATGTAGAGATTAAGTATATAAGGGTTTTTTAGTATTTGTATAATATCTAAAATACCTCATGTATACAGTATAAATACTGTATCATACGTTCTAATAAGAATTGAGTTATCACTTCTATATGGTATCAGAGCTGTGATACTTAGGGATCCCTTTTTTTAAGCCACCAAACAAGTTTTTTAAATCCACGACTCCTTCCGTCTCCATTGACGTCGAACTCACCAGCTACTGCGACTGAGACCATCATGGGTTTCTGATTCTCACAACCTCCTCAACATCAATATGACCAATATAACGAAACTCACATCATCCAACTTTCTGATGTGGAGTCGCCAAGTTCACGCCTTGTTGGATGGTTACGATCTCGCCGGTTTCATTGACAGCTCCTCTGTTCCACCTTCTCCGACAGTCTATCATGATGGTGTTCTCTCGACAAATCCAGCGTTCACTCTCTGGCAACGTCAAGACAAGTTAATCTAAAGCTCGTTGCTTGGAGCCACCACGGTGTCCATTCAACCGATTCTCTCTACCACCACGACGTCAGCCCAGATTTGGGAAACTCTCTCTGCTACGTAAGCGAAACCTAGCCGTGCGCACATCAAACAGCTGCGACAACAAGTTAAGACATGGACGAAAGGAACTATGTCAATTAATGCCTACCTTCAGGGTTTCACAACCCGATTTGATCAGTTGGCGATACTCGGAAAACCGTATGAGTTGGAAGATCAGATCAATTACGTGCTTGAAGGCTTAGCTGAAGAATATAAGCAAGTGGTTGATCAGATAGAGAGCCGCGAGATGACCCCTTCGCTCACTGAAATTCATGAGAAGCTTCTCAATTACGAGGTTAAGCTACAGACGAAAACTCCACTTTTGCGGTGCTGCCGGTTACGGCGAATGCTGCTCAGTTTTGAGGAAACTCCAACACCAATACTCCGCCACTCCTACCAGGGTCAGAGTCGCAACAATAACAACACAAACAGTAACCAACAAACTTGGCAGCAGCATCAACAATTCTCGCCGCGTCCCGATCTGAACTCGCGAGGATATCAGGGCTGTTGTCAATTGTGTGGTGCCTATGGTCATAGCGCCCGCAGGTGCTCCCAGCTGCAAGGATCATCTTCTGGTTCTCAGTCAGCAAATCACTCCAACACTCCATCGCCTACTTCATAGCAACCAAGGGCTAACATGCTGTGACGCAGGCGTATAATCTAAACAACTGGATTCTTGACAGTGGCGTGAATCATCACCTTACGACAGACTTGAGCAATCTATCCTTACACCAGCCTTACACTGGAGGAGAAGAGGTTACTATCGCTGACGGTTCAACGATTCCCATCTCGCATACTGGTTCCATTTCCCTTAACACTCCTACTCGTTCTTATTCTTTAAATGATGTCTTATATGTCCTAATTTACAGAAAATCTTATATCCGTATATCGTTTCTGTAATGCTAATAATATCTCTGTTGAATTCTTTCCTTCCTATTTTCAGGTGAAATCTGAGCAAGAGTGTGACACCCCGATCTGGTCTAAGTATAAGTTGACTCGACCAGCCGTGCAACAATCAAACAAGAACATGCACAACCGATCACAAGTAACTTAAACCAAACCGAGAAGCCACAATGTATAGATAAATGATTAACCCGAAGTTCCTAGAATAAATCTAGGTACCGAAGGCCAATCATCTAAGTACACATATCTTATTAGGTACGACTCAAGGCTTTACAACCCGACCGAGTAATACCCAATAGTTGGTTCGTCCGGACAAGGACTAATATCATATGGAACCCGTACGTTAAAAACATTCTTTATAAATTATATATTTATTCATTGAAAAGCATCTTACACAAAATATTATAGATTAACCTCGAGGTTTTGGAAAACAAGGTTTATACATAAGATATAACAAAACGCTTTGCAAGGATAATAAAACTATCGGCTGGCTAATGATGTTCCTTCCGTCTAAGTAAGGGCTCCCGCCTATTGGTTACCTGCATCGCAAATGAGTCATGAGTAACTAGTTTACTCAGTGAGTCTAATCCCATACCCCAACAAATATTAGAAATATCCCGAGCAGAGAACTCCATTTGAATGCAGAGGAAATATATTCCTTAATTATTTAATATATATAAGGCCTAACTTTTATCGATGTGAATCCTATCTTAAACATCACCTCCACGATACCCGCCATTCACTCATACTTATAATATATATATGCTAAACCTGGAAAACCACCAAGGCTAACCGAGCCTAACGGGAAAATAAATATAACCATCATCTCCATCAGATATTCCAAGATCGAACATCTAATGCTGCATGCAGTTACACGGCCTCCAGGGTGCGACCCCATCATCGTGTCTTCGTGACTTGTTCCATATCGCGGGAACCAATCCACGGTAATGCGGGACTTTAGGGAGAGTGAATATGATAAGACTTCACATGATTCATACTTATATACTTAGTAAATATACTTATATATTAGTACTTGAGAACAGTACTTAGGCTCAAGATAAACCTTAAAGAATAGAGAATAATATTTCTTAAGTATTTATACTAAGAAGACACTTCACAATGTTCAATAGATTTACTTATCAATCAATCATAATTAGTAATCACTCAAGCATTTCATTCATAACTCATCAATTATCTATCTAGAACTCACCTTTGATTATATGAGATTGGCTAAGGAAGACTAAACTAGAGCTCAAGCTAATCACACTCCACTTCACTTCTGATTCAGAACGTCCACAAGGAAGGATCCGGTTGATCCCACCACTGACCCCGGCCAATGACCTAAAACAAAACAGTTCGGTACACAAGATCATTAATCCAACAGTTCGGTTTGGAAGAGGAAACTTAAATCAGATCTTATCAGCTTGGTTCAGGGCAAAGCTTAGCAGTTCAGATCAACTCAGACTAGAATCAGGATATGACAAGTTCAGACAGTAGACAGCTCGGCTCAGACCAGTACTAGACAAGATCAAAACTGTTCGGTTCAGAACAATAATATTTTGGCAGTTTGGTTCACTCTAACTACTTAAATGAGTTCAGTTCAAGCTCGGTTCTACTCCTCCTATATCATAACAGTTTGGTTAAGACAAGGTTGATTCAGGACAAGGTCAGTTCATTTCGGTTTAACTTCAATAAGACCATAACCACTTAACTAACAGTTTCCAAAGACTGATTCCAACCAAACTAAACTAAACTGAAAAGTACACCAACTTAAATAAGGGATCCGACCATGACCTTAGCTAAGCAAACCCACGAATTTGATCAGAACATGGCTAAGGTAGGTAGAATGAAGCTTACCCTAATTCGTCATGGTTGGATGGTCTTAAACCGGTTCTCCTCTCCAAGGTATACCAGCGGCTGAACTTCTGATCCTTCTCACTAAAACAAACTGAGGTAGGTGGTGGAGGAATTTCGTTCTGGTTTCTTATTGATCTTTTCTCTTGGTTTCTCTTTCTTTCTCTCTGAATTTTTACACTGAATTTTCTGTCTGATTTCCTCTTCTCTCTCTCTCTGATTTTTCTTTGTTTCTCTCATGTTATGCACGACCAGAATGAGGAAGAAGAGGTTAAAAAGATGTAAGAGCTGCTTCTGATGACTAAACCACAGGGACAGCAAGTTGAGCTCTCAGCCAGACACATGGCGAGCTGTTTCATCTTTTCTGTCCAAATGAAGTAACCAAGCAGCTGAACTTTTCCTTCCAAGAAGAAAGCTGCAAGCAGGTAAGCAAGTAGCTTGTAACTTGCACATGACTTACTTATTAACCAAGCAAGGCAGGTAGCTTGTGACTGTCATGTGCCTTTTATGGAGAAAGCAGGCAGGCAAGGTGGTGAGTTACCAAGGACTAATTTATAAGAAATTATAAGAAGCTGGTCGATAATTTTCGGATAGTTTCTGATAAATATTTTCTCGACCTTTAAACTCTCGTCCTACTTTAACTAATCTCGTCCAGCTTAAATAAAATTCGACCAACATAATTAATACTCAACCAGAACTATCAAGGGAAGTCCTTTCGACCACATGACAGTCCCGTTGAGACATTAATTCATCTGATCGATTTTATTTTTAAATCTGATCGACCAACTCTGAACTGGTTGAACGGGAATTTTTCTCGACCAAAAATTCATTGGTTCGTGAGGGTTATTACAACGCGGGTCTGATTTCTCAA
>CAJHQP010011817.1:0-14088 GCA_905132765.1 Moricandia arvensis
TGTTGCTAGAAATCGGACCAGATAGAGCAGGGTCGCAGCTAATAATTTGAGAAATAGTGCAATAAATGGAACACCGGATTTAACGTGGAAAACCCCAAAAGGGAAAAACCACGGACAAGGTAGAAAAATTTATTCCGAGGAAAATAATAGGAGTTACAACCTCTCAATTATAACGGAGAAACAATAATAATTCTCTCGTTATAAAAGGAGAAAATAACAAACTCTCTAAATAATTCTCTCTCAACCTGATCCCAAATACCCGTAAGGAAATATACCTGAAATGAAAAGAAAAGGTTTTTTTTTTCCTTTCTTCTTCCACTCACTCTCTCTCTTACGTTCTTCCTCTCTTCTTCTTCTTATTCTCTGTAATTTTTGGGATGATGAACTGATTCACCATGGCTCTCCTTTTATAGGGATGGAGAGAAGGTTGGTGAGCTCACAATCTTGGACAAAACCATTGTCCAATCTTTCGGCTGCCTAACTTCACCCACCGCCACGCCATCACTGTTCACACCGGCCATCAAGAAAAACGTGTTTACAATCTCCCACTTGAAGATTTGATTGAGGATCAATCGGATCTTCACACCATTCTTTCTACCTGCCATTCCATGTTGCTTACGTCTCCATCAGGCCACAAGAGGATCGACACCAAATAAACTTGTCAGTACTGACTGCTTTCGTCAAAAAATCTGCTATATTTTCTTTTGTATGAATCTTCTGCATATCTATCGTGCCCTCTTCCACTTTCTCACGAACGAAGTGATACTGGACTCGAATATGCTTGGTTTTTGAATGAAAGGCTGGATTCCTTGCAAGATGCACGGCACTCTGACTGTCACAAAAAAGAGAAATTGTCTCTTGTTTGTGCCCGAGTTCCTCCATCACCATCTTCAACCACATTGCCTCTTTACTAGCTTGTGTAGCTGCTATATATTCTGCTTCAGTTGTTGATGTCCGCTACAATTGATTGTAGTTTTGAAACCCAACTTACAGATCCGCTAGCAAGTGCAAACACATATCCCGTTGTGGATTTGCTCTTATCCAAATCTCCTGCATAATCTGAATCAACATAGCCTCTGACAACAAAGTCTGATCCTCCATAACATAATGCAACATCCGAGGGTACCCTTAATATATCTTAGGATCCTCTTAACGGCATTCCAGTGCTCTTTACCAGGGTTCGCCATGTACCGACTTACTACTCCACTGCTTGTGCAATGTCAGGTCGTGTACAAATCATTGCGAACATTAAGCTACCCACTGCTGATGCATACGGTACTCGAGACATTTCAATCCTTCCTTCTTCACTGCTTAGGATACATATTGGAGGATAACTTGAAATTAATAGGAAGTGGGGTAGAGACTGGCTTACAATCTTGCATGTTGAACCTTCGCAAAGATTTTCTTCAAATAATTCTTCTGTGAAAGCCAAATCTTCCTATTATTTCTGTCTCGGTGAATTTGCATCCCTAGAATCTTGTTTGCTGGTCCCAAGTCCTTCATCTCAAACTCCCTAGCTAACTGTGCCTTCAATTCATTGATACGATCATTGTTGGGGCCTGCTATCAACATGTCGTCTACATACAGCAGCAATGTAATGAACTCTCCTTCACCAAACCTCTTGAAATATGCGCAAGGGTCTGCATGGAGTCTGCTGTATCCAAGGCTCATAATGAAGGAATCAAATCTCTTGTACCAACATCTTGGCGCCTGCTTTAGACCGTACAGAGATTTGTTTAACCCTGCAAACCAAGTTCTCCTTTTCTTTTCTTCAAAAACCTTCTGGTTGGAAGCATATAAATTTCTTCCTCAAGATCGCCATGAAGAAAAGCTGTTTTCACATCTAACTGCTCTAGATGTAAGTCAAATGTAGCACACATTGCCAACAGCATCCGAACTGTTGTGAGCCGAACCACAGGTGAAAGATTTCATTAAAGTCGATGCCTTCTTTCTGAGCATATCCTTTCACCACCAATCTAGCACGATACCGCTCCACTTGGTCATCACCATTTCGCTTGATCTTATATACCCATTTGTTTCCAATGGCTTTTCTTCCTGGTGGTAATGATACAAGCTCCCAAGTTTTATTCTTATGTAGAGCTTCAATTTCTTCTTGCATTGCTTCCATCCACTGAGATACATCTGGACTGCTCATTGCTTCCTGAAGATTTGATGGCTCCCCGTCCTCAGTTAAAAAGACAGTATGCAACATTGCAGCTCATATCATAATCTTTGTGCCAGGCTGGTGTAGTCCTTACACGCTTTCCTTTACAAGTTCTTCTTCAGACTCAGCAAGTTCTTCTTCCTCGTGTTCTGGTGTTGCTTCAGAAGAATTCTCTTTTTCCACCCGTACTGCTACGATCTCTGACCTTTCTTTTGAACTGCTATTTTCTTCTTCGATCTTTTTATCTTCTGTGAAGATAACATCCCTGCTGATTATAACCTTGTGGGCAGTGGGATCCCACAGGCGATACCCCTTCACTCCATCAGCATATCCCAAGAACAAGCACCTTCTAGATTTTGGATCTAGTTTTGTAGTTTCTTGGGTATTGTACATCACGTACACTGGGCTCCCAAATATATGGAGGTCTGAATAATCTACTGGCTTCCCTGTCCACATCTCCATCGGTGTCTTCAACTCAATTGCAGTTGATGGCGACCGATTTATCACATAACAGGCGGTGTTGACTGTTGGGCCCAAATATGGCCCTTTAGCTGGAGTCAACGGAACGGCCAAAATAAGCTCGATAATGGGCCACGCTAGGATTATCTCTTCCGAGGAGAAGAGAGCTCACCTAACGACGGAGGCTACTCCCAAGGATTTGATAAAAGAGGTCACGGAAAAGAGGTCACGAGGAAGAAGACCAGCTCTCCTCGCAGGAAGCTTAACAAAACAGCTCAGGATACGGAAAACGAAGGCGCATGATTCAGTCAAAAGGAAGCTGTTGTAAATCCCTCAATTTACGGAGGAAATCTCGGAGACTAATTAGAAGAAGTTAAACGTGACCTGAGACTATAAAAAGGAGGGGGACGATCATTATCAGGGGACTCATTAGAAACTTCTTTGTATTCACCTTAATCATCTTTGTAACCCTTATTCATCAATACAATACTATTCATTCCTTAAATTCTAAAAAGGATTCAGCCCACGGTTATCTTTCCCTAATCCGAATCTAATCTAAAACTAAATAGTGAGTTTTATTCCTCACATTGACTGCTTCTGCCCAAAACTTCTTCTCTAAGCTTGCAGCTCCCAACATTGCTCTTGTTCTTTCTAACAGAGTCCTGTTCATCCGCTCTGCCACTCCATTTTGTTGAGGAGTGTATGATGTAGTGAACTGCCTTTTGATGCCCTCTGCTTTACAGAATTTGATAAATGCATCACTAGTGTATTCACCTCCATTATCTGACCTCAAACACTTGATCTTCTTTTCAGAGTCAAGTTCCACCCGTGCTTTGAAAACTTTGAAGACTGAAAACACATCCGCCTTACTCTTGATAGGATACACCCAACATCTCCTAGAGTAGTCATCGATGAAGGACACAAAGTACTTCGCTCCTCCTAGTGATGTAACTGGTGCTTGCCACACATCAGAGTGAACCAATTCTAGAACAGTTTTACTTCTAGAACTCGATGTGCTAAACTTCAACCGATGCTGCTTGCTTGTAATACAATGCTCACAAAAGGATAATGATACCTTTGTGAGACCCGGAAGTAACTTCTTCTCTGCAAGAATTTTCATGCCTTGTTCCGACATATGCCCAAGTTTCTGATGCCACACCGTTGTAGCCTTCTCACTGGAACAACTTGAAGCAACAGATGCTTCTGATTCTGACAGAGTTTCTCCTTTTAACATGTATAACTTCGCAGCCATCTTCTCTCCTTTCATAAGCACAATTGCTCCTCTAATTACTTTTAGAGTTCCATTCTCGACTTCAACTTTGCAACCAAAATCATCAAGTTGCCCCACAGATAATAAATTCTTTTTCAGGCCTTCCACGTGTCGCACCTCATGAATAGTACGAATTGTACCATCATACATCTTCAGTTGAATGGATCCAGTGCCAACAATCTTAAGTTCATGATCATTGCAACTGTACACAGATCCTCCACAGATAGGTTCATATTGATGGAACCAATCTCTTCTAGAGGTCATGTGATATGTAGCTCCTGAGTCGAACAACCATATATCAGCGAACCTTCTCCTGTTTTCGCTTGAAATTGCTGCTTCACAACACAGGGCTATTCCATTATCTGAAGTGTTTGCAACATTTCCTTGAGGGTTGGAATTCTTTAATTCCCAACAATCCTTCTTCAAGTGACCCTTCTTGCCACAGTGGTAGCATTTATAAATCTTCTTACTTCTTGACTTTGATCTACCATGTTTGTGACTCCCACTTGAGCCATGCTCCATTGATCTTCCTCTCATCACCGTCAATGCCTCCACTTGTGGAGTTTCTCGTCTGTCTTCCTTACTTTTGCGCCGACTTTCTTCTTCCAGAACCGCAGCTGCAACATCGTCAAAGACTAGACTGTCGGTGGAGACATTATTTGTTAAGTTGATGATGAGTTGATCATATGAATCTGGTAGACTTTGAAGTAGAAGCTCAGCACGCTCCTGTGATTCTACTTTATAGCTCAACGAAGTGAGTTGAGAAAATAAAGTATTCAAGGTGTTGATGTGCTCCATCACTGAAGTAGATTCCGCCATCCGTAGAGTATAAAGCTTCCTCTTAAGGAAAATTTTGTTGTGCAGCGACTTGGCCTCGTACAATTTTGCAAGGTGATCCCATATCTCCTTTGCAGTCTTCTTCTCCTCAATGCTTGACAACACTCCATCTGCAAGTGCAAGGTGAAGATTTGCAATAGCATTCCCGTCCATCTCGTTCCACTTATCATCATCCGTGTATGTAGCCGGCCTTTCACTAATGGCCGCTAAGCAGCTATCTTTCCTCAAAATAGCCTTCATCTTCAACTTCCACAGCGCAAAATTGCTGCCGTTGAATTTTTCGATCTCAAATTTTGCCGCCATTGCTTCTTCCAGAACCTATGCTCTGATACAACTTGTTGTAGAAATCGGACCAGATAGAGCAGGGTCGCAGCTAATAATTTGAGAAATAGTGCAATAAATGGAACACCGGATTTAACGTGGAAAACCCCAAAAGGGAAAAACCACGGACAAGGTAGAAGAATTTATTCCGAGGAAAATAATAGGAGTTACAACCTCTCAATTATAACGGAGAAAAAAATAATAATTCTCTCGTTATAAAAGGAGAAAATAACAAACTCTCTAAATAATTCTCTCTCAACCTGATCCCAAATACCCGTAAGGAAATATACCCGAAATGAAAAGAAAAAGTTTTTTTTTTTCTTTCTTCTTCCCACTCACTCTCTCTCTTACGTTCTTCCTCTCTTCTTCTTCTTATTCTCTGTAATTTTTGGGATGATGAACTGATTCACCATGGCTCTCCTTTTATAGGGATGGAGAGGAGGTTGGTGAGCTCACAATCTTGGACAAAACCATTGTCCAATCTTTCGGCTGCCTAACTTCACCGTCCACGCCGTCACCGTCCACGCCATCACTGTTCACACCGGCCATCAAGAAAAACGTGTTTAACAAGATGGAGGTATGAAGATGATTAATCCAAGATTGTGAATTTTATGGAAGAGTAAGCTAATATTTCTACTCTCTCGTCTACATTATTGCGAGAAAGAAAAGGAATCATCTCGCAGGTTCTTTGAGATGAAGCAAGAACCAAAGGATGAGGATCCAAAAGACTTGATGACAAAGTCGTTTCAGAAAAAAATGTAAAAGAATAGTGTTTGGTGGAGGTATTTCACTGGCAAGGTCATATGTTGATTCAAGGAAAGCAAGGTTCAGCATATTAGGAATCAGTTATGAAACTACATCCGAAGCATTGTTTTTTTTTTTTGATTTATTCAACTCAAAAACTTTTTTACAATGAATGCATCATCATGTGTCAAAGTTTTTTAGAAAAACCATCTCCCCATAGCCTCTGCATATTCTTTCTTCCCCATTGATTGGATTGTGGAGATCTTATTTTGAACCCCCTTTTCAATGTAGATTTGAATGTGAGTCCATGTCTGGTGATTCTCTCCATGCCTCCTTATATTATGCTCTCGCCACATTGAATAGACCGTAAGTGGAATGTATATCGAAGGAGGAAAAGTTGAACCTTGTCGTGTCTCTTGTAACAAGTACCAAGCAATTTCGAGGTTAAACCTTTCCAGACTTTGTCAGTATATGTGCATTAAAAATAGAGATGATCATGGGTTTCCATGGCTGCGTTACAGAGTATACAAGCTGAACTAGTTTGCGGAGATTCAAAGCCTCATTCAAGGGGTTCAAAATCGTTCAGAGATTCTCAGTTCCTTCTGCAAAGTCACAAGGTGGTACTGTCAGGGTTTCATATCAAATGCTTCAAGTTACAATTTGATCAAGCTTAATGGAACACAAGGTTGTGTATGTTGTTGATTCTACAAGGCAATATCTAGGGATATTAATATAGGCCCAAAGTAACGGGATTAGCATTAAGTCTCTAAAACTTTTTATAGCCGTAACCTTTGCTATTGAAACATGGCTTAAAAAAGTTAGCTCTAAAATGTACATCTCAAATTTTAACCTATTTATTTTGATTCACACCATTGTTATATATATATATATATATATATATATATACAATTATGCAAAGAGTTTTTCTGCCAAAATTTCAAAAATCAAAAAATAAAATTCTCTGAGCAAAACTGAAAATCAAGTTTTCCCGCGAAAATCAAATATCGAGTTTTTCGCCAAAATCACAAAATTGAGTTTTCACTCCGAAACCACAAAATTGAGGCTCCAATCAAACCCGCAGAAAAAAACGAGTTTGTCGGCCAAAACCAAAAATATGAGTTTACCCAGCAAAACTGAAAAATTAAATTTTCTGCAAAAAAAAAAATGTTTGCCGCCAAAACTATAAAATTGAGTTTTTCCGTCAAAATTATAAAATCGAGTTTTTCCGTCAAAATTGTAAAATCGAGTTTTCCCGCCGGAACATCAAAAATTGAGTTTATAATTTTTCCATGGGTGATTTTTTATTTGGACCATTATTTAAACTTTTTTTATCAAATTCTACATAAGTTAAATATAATATCTTTTGATAACATCATTATTTTTTATGTGAAACACAAATGAATTAAAAAATCTAAGAAAATCTTCCGAGAATCTTTTTAATATTCATTATCGAAATTAACTTAAATTCTTACCATATTAAATTTTTATAATAATTAATTAAGTTTTGATTTATAAAATAAACTAAATTAGAGAATTTTTATTATGTTGAATTATTATAAAAATTTATAATTGATTAATTTTTCGAAATAAATTTTTAAAATATCTTAAAAATATATTATTAGAAAATAACATTTATTTTATTTAAAATATAATAGTAAAAACATTATAATTAAAATAGGTAAAATGATATATAATAACAATAAAATTTACCAAATTACAAATAAGTTATATTATAATAAAAATTTGGTTAAAAGTCCAATAGTGATATAAGAAAAAAATAATATTATATCAAAATAAATAACTCAAACCATTCTTAAATCTAATCCAAGAAAAATGAAAAACATATGATGTAGTTCTAGTTATATTTAAAGAAATAAATTTTAGATATTTTTACGCATTGTGGATTAAGAGCTTCCACAACAATGGTTCTTAAGGAAAATTTTTAAGAAAAAAATAATTAAATAATTAGTGGGTTCTACCAAATCTTAAGGATTTTATCCTTAAAAATCCTTGAATAAAGACTGATTCGTATAGAGTGTTTATACTATTTGCGAGCCCCCACAACACGTAGCGATGCATGATTAATTGATATATATTTTTTTTAAATAATCTAAAAATAAAAAAGAAAATAATAAAAAATAAATAGTTAATGATCTACTATTGGCTCTAAGAGCGTCCGTAATGGGAGTTTAGATTTCGATAAGTCGCGTTGCGTTCTCATGTATACTCTGATTCTCCATGGAAGAAGGTTGATCGAGCTACATAAATGGCGTAACTTGAGAGTTTCAGTGAGCCTTCTTCAGAAAGCATCCTTCTCCTCTGCCCCAGATGGTCGTAAAGGTCAGAACTTTACTGTCTCCTCTTACCTCGTTGACTCACTGGGTTTAACTAAGAAACTCGCTGACTCCATCTCAAAGAAGGTCACTTTCGAGGAGAAGTGTCATCCTGATTCAGTTCTGAGTCTTCTTAGAAGTCATGGGTTCACTGATTCTCAGATCTCAAACATCATTACAGACTACCCATTACTGCTTATTGCAGATGCTGATGTGTCTCTTGCTCCCAAGCTTAAGTTATTACAGAACAGAGGAGCTTCAACCTCGGAGCTCACTGAGGTTCTTTCTAAAGTCCCCAAGATTCTGAGAATCAAAAAGGACAAAGCTTTAGGAAGATACTATGATTTCGTCAAAGAGATTATAGAAGCGGACAAGAGTTGTAAGTTCGAAAGGTTGTGTCTTTCTCTGCCACAGGGTAGTAAACAGGAGAATAAGATCAGGAACGTTTTGGTTTTGAGAGATCTTGGTGTGCCTCAGAGGTTGTTGTTCCCCTTGCTCATCTCTAGATCAGCACATGTTTGTGGGAAAGAAAGGTTTGAAGAGTCTCTCAAGAAGGTTGTTGAGATGGGTTTTGATCCCACAACTCCAAAGTTTGTCAAAGCTTTGCATACTGTTTATGAATTGAGTGAAAAGACTATAGAAGAGAAGGTGAATGTGTACAAAAGGTTAGGCTTTGCTGTGGGAGACGTGTGGAAGATCTTCAAGAAGCATCCTTCTTTTCTTAAGTTCTCTGAGAAGAATATATCACACTCTATTGATACGTTTCTAGGCTTAGGATTCAGCAGAGTTGAGCTTGCGGGGATGGTCAAGCGCTTTCCTCAGTGCATTGGGTTATCTGCAGAGACGGTGAAGAAGAAGAATGAGTTTTTGGTGGAGAGGATGAAGTGGCCATTAAAGTCCTTGGCTTTGTTTCCTCATGTATTTGGATGTAGCATGGAGAAGAGGATTGTTCCGAGGTGTGAAGTAATCAAAGCTCTAATGTCCAAAGGATTGCTTGGAAGTGAACTTCCTTCAGTGTCTTCTGTCTTGGCATGTACTAATCATATGTTTTTAAAAAAGTATGTGAGTAAGCATGATGACAAGGGGCTTGTGGCTGAGTTAATGGCTATCTTCATCAAAGATGATTAGTTTGGTGATTTCCTTAGTAAATACAGAAGATGGCATAAAAGGTTTAGGCTAGGCTTGAGAATGGGCTCGAGTCAGGATCAACAGTTTCTACTGGTTCTTCCTTGTCATATTTTTTCTCTCTTTGGATCGTTTTGTACTTGTTCTTGCTTGAGATGGCCTACAGAACATGAATTGTAGCCTCTAAACCTGGAGGTTTGTGGTGCTTTCGTTGATATGTTAAAGAAAAAGAGCACATGGATGAATTTGTAGAGAATTGCAGTCAAGAACAAGTGGTATGAGCTCTTACACAGTTATTAAATTTTTAGATGCTAAATGCAAAACAAAATTTCTAGCCTCTCATGTTTGAATCTTTGATTGATTAGTTTGCACAGTTTGATTATTTACAAAGATGTAATCCATAGGCGAAAAGGGTGTTTAGATGGGCTTTGAAAGTTACGGGACAACTGAAGAAAAAGTTGAAAGTCAATAGACTTCAATGTGGAAAATGTACCAGAGAAATTCTGCTTTCATAATATAAAATGTTTTCTCTAAAATACAAAGATTAAAAAACTTACTTTTCTATAAAAAAAATTATTAAAAATATATACTAAAATGAATTAATCAATCAGAAAAAAACTCTAAAATGTAGTTAATTGAATAGTTTTTAATAAAATTAAAATTAACCTAAAGTATCACATATTTTCCATTTTGGGACACTAGAAACCTTACAAAACATCACATATTATAAAACGGATATAATATAATTAATATTTGATAAATTACAGTGTTTGAAATTTTTTATTAGGGGAGATTATGTTGATTTTGTACTATCAATTTGAACAGTTTAGATTAGATTTATTTTTTAAAAAATTATAAAATATATGATTTCACTATGTTATAAATAAATAACTATTTTATATAAAGTATACATAAACTTGAATAGGATATCATATCCTTACTTTTTCAGAACTCTTAACTTCATATTATTATTCCAAATATTCTGGTGTTATTTGTAGAGTAGAATTAAAAGTACAATTACATTTTTTAAATATATTTATTTAAAATATATCTTTAATACACCACTAACATCAAATCATTTAATAATAGTGAGAAAGTAAATTTATAAGGTTTAATCAATATATATAGATAATTATAAACTCATATTCTTCTTATCATAAATATTTATAAAATGAATAAATCATAATAATTCTTAAATATTCTTTTCTTGTTTATAATATTAAGCATATAATTTATATTTATGATAAATAAAATTTTATTTAAGTATTATTATGTTGTCATGCATGAATATAAATATTTACATGTTGGTTTACAAATTTTAAGTCAGTTAATTTATATTATAAAATAAAATTGTATATAGTATCTATGTTCTTCTCTTAATTAGATATGTGATTCATGTATAATATTTTGGATTTATTCATTTATAATATTTTGGATTGCGTCATGTATATTATCTTGAGCTCCATATATTTTTCATATTAGATACCAGTTTTAATTAAGTCAAAACTGATTTTTTTTCTTATCTTCATTTAGCTCACTTCACCTTCCAAAACTGTTTTTTAAATTTAATAAAATTTTATATATGTTTTTTTAAGAATATAAGAAACAAAACAATGCTGAAGTTGCATTAATAAATATAATCTATAACATTTCAAATATTCGTGAACATATATGAATATTTATAAAATAGCTAAATCCTATTAATTAGTTAACACCTTGTTTAATTTATGAAGACATTTTATAATTTATATTTATAAAATTTCATTGAAATTTTATTTAATAATTTTGTATATTTCTGAATTTGTCTTGAGATTTCAGAAATATGATATTAGATGATCAGTTATGTTGTTTAAAGTTATCTTTTAATCATTTGATCAAAGATAAATAGTTAATTGTTTGATTTTCTCAGATTTTTGCAAATTATGTTTTATATATATAAACCTATATATTTGAATATTTACAGATATTTTTGTGGTTTCGGGAAAAAGTAAAAAAAAATTGTTTTATATATATGTGTGTGTGTATTTTATAATGGATCTTGTTATTATTTCTATGATTTTCTAAACAATAAAAGTTTAAATTAAAAAGATAATTAAAATTTATTAATAAAAGGAAATATAACATTTTTGTACACAAGAAATATAATAATTTTTAATAATGGCAATTGAGTAAAATATTTAATTCTTTAAGGTTATTTAATATTTATGTAGTTTATATTTGTGAAAATTAAAGTGAGTGCAAAAAATATGAAACTAATTTCTCAAATAATATTATAGAGATATAATAATCTTAAAAATATTTTTAACACCTAAAAATCTATAAAAAAAAATTACTGTATATTTTGAGGTGAAGAGAGGGCAAGCGTTAAAGTTAGAAAAACCCTAATTTCTATTACAACCTCAGGAGTCAGGACGTTGGAACTTGAAACAATGACGATGATGTCCGATCTACCACAGGATTTAGAAAAGGAGATACTCTCCAGGGTTCCAATAACCTCTCTGAGAGCAGTGAGACTGACTTGCAAACATTGGAACGGTTTGTTCAAAGATGGGAGCTTTATAAAGAATCATTATGGCAACGAGTTCCTAGTGATCAAGAGCAACGGTATTAAGGTTTGTTTAATGAGTCTCAATCTCAATGGAAACCAATCTATAAAGCGAATAGGTAAAGTTAAGCTAGGCTATACATCTAGATTCATTCACTGCCACGGCTTATTGTTAGTGGTCACCAAGGAGAGGAACATTACTAGGTTCATGGTTTGGAACCCGTATTTGGGTCAAACCAGGTGGATGGAACCAAGGACTTACGACGGCACACGAGATTTTTATGGTTTCGGATACGACAAGAAGAAGAACCACAAAATCTTGAGGCTTGTCTATGATTTTGAGAACAATAATGTAACGCAAGAAACATACGATTTAAAGTCTAACTCATGGAAAGTTCAACCAGCACCTTCAGCTATAATGTATCGGTCGTATACTGGCGTTTCAGTGAAAGGAAGTAGTTACTTTTTGGCTAAGGAAACAAGACACAAAGATGAAGAAGGTAATAATGCATTTTGCTTACTCGGTTTCGATTTTACAAGAGAGGCATTTGGACCGCGTTTGGAACTGCCGTTTCTGTCTGATGTCCGAGAACATCCTAAGGTTCTATCAGCTGTTAGAGAAGAGAAGCTTGTGGTGTTGATCCGGCCCGTGGATACACTTGAGATGAAGATATGGATTACAAATAAGGTTGAGACCAATGCGGTGTCGTGGAACAAGTTTTTAGACGTTAATATGGTAACAATCACTGGTTTTAAGTTTATGGTTCATGCTTGGAAGGGTTTCTTCGTCGATGAGGAGAAGAAAGTGGCAGTGTTTTCTGAAGTGACCACATATGAACCGAACATGAAGAAGACATGTGGTGGCCTCATTGGGGAGGGTGGATACTTGAAAGAACTGGATCTTGGAAAAGAATCTCGCCGTGGTGGCCCATTTGTCTACTCTTATTATGCTCCAAGCTCAGTGCAAATTCAACCAATCTAAAGTAGGGTTATATATTGATTATAGTCTTAATATTATCTCTTTTTCATTTCAAGAAAACCTAAGTCATACATTGAAATTAGGTGATGGTACTTATGATTTGCTCATGAAACTCATTTTGAAAATAGTATTTAAGTGACATTGTTAACAGATTGAGTGACAAAACAATAAAGGCAAAGATCAGTATCTATAAAATGTTAGGCTTTACTTGCAGTCTCTCTGTCATTGTCTTAACCTGTGAATAGAATAAGTTAACCATTTTCTTGATTGGTGTGAGCAGCAAGCAAAAAAGGACTCATAGTTTCTTATGGCACTTTAAATTATTTTGTTATTATGATTTATATGAGGATTCAATAAATTTTATATTATCTTGTTATTATGATTTTCTATGTGGTCTAGAAAATAATTACCACAGTTTATGAGGATGTGAGGATTCAATAAATTTTATATTATCTTGTTGTTATGTGTAAAGGGCTGTCTAAATGCTTCTTAGAACACTGATTTGTAGTTACACTTGCAATTTTCGTAGGATTTATGTTGTATAAGGAAGGTTTTAGTTTGAATAAAAAAATTAACCAGAACATAAATATGTACACATGGAATGAGCACATTTAAGCGTCTTAAATCCCGACACTACATCTTTGGCTGTATAAAAGCTCAAATATTGCCAGAACAACCTTTGCTTTGCAAGCTCGAAACGAACAAACTTAAAACAAGGAATTTAATTTTTACAAGATAATTAAATCATAAAGGATTTTTCAACCCTAAAGAACCAGAGAAAAAGGGACACCCTGAATAATTTTTTACAATATTAAATATAAAACAAGAAAAGAACAACAACACTACTTTATTAATCTAGCTAATATCTCCAGTTCATTCCCAAATTATCACTCATTTTGCTAACCAAAGTGTGGCCTGTTCGCTCTCAAAAGAAGACCTCTCAACTACATTAGAGGATGTATCTCTAGATGCTATATCATACTTATTGATTAATGAAAGAAATGTTTTATAAATATAGTTGAACATAATATTTTAGTTTGTTGAAAAGTTATGACAAGGATGGGGGGAAAGGCAAAACCAAATATGTTGCGAGGAGGGGAGGGTACGGGAGAGGAGAGTAGGAAGGAGAGAGAAAAATCCAAAAATGGGGGGAAAAGAACCCGCGGGGGAAGAAGGAATCGGAGAGATGCCGGAGGAAGATAACCACCAAAAGTGACCGCGAAAGGATTAAGAGAGCTCCGGCAAAAGCACCTCAAAAAGGCAAAATGTTTGACTTCAAAGTTTCAAATGGATGAGAATCTTGTGCACAAG